>QLTV01003388.1:5541900-5572877 GCA_003457575.1 Thermophis baileyi
ATACTGCCTTTTGAGGTAGTTTGACAGTGTTGTGGGAATTAGTTGTTTAGCAGAGTGATGGCATGGGGGGAAAAACTTTCCTTGTGTCTAGTTGTTCTGGCGTGCAATGACCAGTGTCATCTTGAGGGTTGAAGTTGAAACAGTTTATGTCTAGGGTGTGAGGGGGGGGTCTGTAGATATTTTCATTGCCCTCTTTCTGGCTGGTGCAGTATACAGGTCCTCAGTGGAAGGCAGGTTGATAGTAATTGTTTTTTCTGCAGTTCTGATTATCCTCTGAAGTCTGTGTCTGTCTTGTTGGTTTGCAGAACCAAACCAGAATGGGGATTTTGCAGTATCCTTCCCCTGCCATGCCCACCATGTCATGCTCACCAAGCCACGCCCACCAAGCCACACCATGCCCACCAAGCCATGCCCACAGAACCGGTAGTAAAAAAAAATTGGATTTCACCACTGTCAGATCTGGGTTGTAAAAATCCAAATGAGTATTACAGCAAAAAGAAAAAAAGACACCAAATACTAAAAAGAAATAACCAAGACATATTACTTATGAGAAATATAAATTCACCACAATTTTAAACAAATAAAGCTAGAGATGCAAGATAACAAGACAGGGATGCCCACTTTCACCACTGCTGTTCATATTAACCCTAGAGGTGCTGACAAGAATGATATGGAAAAATAACCAAATTAGAGGATTGGAAATTAAGAAAGAAATCTATAAGTTACAAGCTTTTGCTGATGACCTCGTATTTATAATAGAAGAGCCACTACAATCTGGTCAGTGCCTTATGGAAGTACTGGGAGAATACGGGGAGGTAGCAGGATTGAGAATAAACGGAGAAAACCAAAATGATAGTCAAAAATATGTCCATAACACAGAAAAAAGAATTGATAGAGAAAATAAACCTTCAAATAACAAAAAAAATTAAATATTTGGGAATAATATTAACGGCAAGATGCATAACAATTAAAGAAGATAACTATAATAAATTAAATGATCAAATATAGATTTGGAAAGATGGGGTAAGTTGCAACTCTCCTTTATGGGGAGAATTGCAACTGTGAAAATGAACATCTTACCAAAACTTCTCTTTCTATTTCAGAATATACCAATAAAATTAGACCAAGAGTATTTTAAAAACTTGAATAAAATGATAGCTAAATTTATCTGGCAAGGGAAAAGACCCAGAATTAAATTAAAATTATTGCAAGAAGCGAAAGAAAGAGGAGGATTCGGCTTACCAGATTGGGAAGGATATTATCAAGCTGCCGTGCTCACATGGGCGAGAGAATGGATAAATTTAAAAAATAAGAGTATTAACACTGGAAGGATTTGATATACAAGCAGGGTGGCACGCTTTTTTATGGGATGACAAACATAAAGCGCACCAGTACTTCCATAGGCACCACGTTAGACGAGCTATCTTAGTAGTATGGACAAAAATAAAACAACAGATATATAGGGGAATCCCTGTCTGGTTCTCATCATTAGAGGCATTGGTACACCCAAAGTTCCTGAATCTGGGGAAAGTAATTACGTATAGAGCAGAGGTGGGTTCCTCCCGGTTCGGAGCGGTTCTCCTGAACCGGTAGCGACCCGCTGGTGACATCACGATGATGTCACCCATCCAGTTCAGTGGGCGCCGCCATCTTTTTTTTATTTTTTATTTATTTTTTTGAAAAAATTTTTTGATTTTTTTTCTTCTGCGCATGCACAGAAGCCGAGTTTTCGGCACTGCGCATGCGTCGCCATCTTGTTTTCAGCGTTTCTTTTATTTTTTTTTGAATTTTTAATTTTTTTTTTACTGCGCGTGCGCACCCATGAGGCGCGCACAAGTCCACGCAGCACAGCCACGCGGCGCGGGAGGAAGCGAACTGGCAGCGAGGTAAGTTAGAACCCACCCCTGGTATAGAGAAATTCTAAATGAAGAAGGGGATATAAAATCTAGGAAAGAGCTACAAGAGGAAGGAATTGAACTGGAATGGTGGGCATACCTACAGATTAAATCACGATATCTAAAAGATAAGAAAGAACGAGGTATTGAGAAGGAACTAATGGTGATAGATAAAATCTTGCTAGGACCAGATGATAGGACGATAAAGAAAATTTACCAATATTTATTAGAATGTAAAATGGCAGAAGAACAAGTCAAAGAAACAATGGTTATTTGGGCTCAAAATTTTGGGTATAATATTAATTTGGATAAATGGCAAGCGTTATGGGATAGGAATAGAAAATTGACCTTGGCTACAGCTTATAAAGAAAATCTATATAAAATGTTCTACAGGTGGCACATTCCACCAACAAGACTAGAGAAAATGGATATAAAACTCTCAGCACAATGTTGGAAATGTAAAATAGCGAAAGGTTCTTACTATCATATGTGGTGGTTGTGTAAAAAAGCAAGGGAATTTGGAATCAGGTTAAGACATGGCTAGAAGAGATACTAAATAAGAATATAGATATGAAACCAGAATTGTTCTTACTAGGAATCATCAATGAGAAATATGGAAAAGGACAGATATATTTAATACTACCTATAACAACTGCAGCAAGACTGATATATGCGCAATACTGGAAAAATGAAAAAACTCCATCGAAAGAAGAAATAATGGAAAAAATATTGACGTGCAGAAATGGACAGACTAACACGAGATGAAAGACAAGGGGGAGACGGAATATTTTGAAATATGGGATAAATTTTATCATTGGATAGAAAGGAAAAAACAGAAAGGAAAAAAGGGTCGGAGAAGTAGAGATTAAAGATTGGAAAAAGGGAAATTAAATAAGGTTCGGATACGTAAATAATGATGAGGGATACATATGTAAGATCAAAAAAGCAATGTATATTAAGCAATGTATATTGAGCAATAATGGTATTTATTGTTATGTAAATATTATGTAAAGAAATGACCAAACAGGATGGTCACAACATGTCCAATGTTTTTAATGTTTGTTTAATGTTTGTTTAAATAAAAGAAATTAAAAAAAACATTTTGATTATAAAAGCTATCCTATAAACAAAATATCTGTCATCCAAAACTAATTGGGGTAGCTCTATCTTTTCAAAATCTATCTTCCTTTAGTAAATCCATAGTTTCTCTTGTAGCTATAAGCTCCAAGTTTTTGGAACATAATTTAAAAATGCTTTTAAATACATGCAATAATGTTTGTCATTTCATATTAACATCTAAGGCAGTACTTCCCAAACCTGTGTAAATTACCCCAAATTGGATAAAAGTGGTTTATCTTTGGGTAAAGACACAGGAACCCATTACCCAATCACAACAGGGTGTGGAAGAACAAGCTGCTGAGAAAATTGCAGGCACCTGGAATGCTTTCCTCCCCTCCTATTTAAGCCTTTTGGCCCAGTGTCAGCACTGCAAAATTGCTTATGAAAGCTGCAACCTTGAAACAGATGGAGGAGGGATGTGTGGGTTTGGAAGAGCCATAGCTATAAAAAGTAGACAAATAAAAGAAGGAATTTTCTTCACAGAGATTGAAGGGTCTGGGGGAAGGGGGGAGAAGAAGAGGCACAACCAAGGCCAACCTTGGGAAGGTGCTAGTGGTTTATCAGCTGCCCATTAATAAAGAAGAAAATAGCAATAGAAGGAAATCCCAGAGAAGGAGAGGGAAGGGATTTAAAAGACAGACCAGGGTCTATAAGTATTGAAACACTCTTCTATACTTATAGTGAAGGAAATTTTACTTTTTGTAGAAAAAGTTGTGGGAAGAATTTTAATAATCGGTAATAATTATAGATGATTCTTTCCTCCACTGCCTCAAATAATTCATGAAGACTTGAAATTATGTTGCAATCAAATAGGTACATTTTAACAAAGATTGGCTGCTAAGATTGCTCAATCAACTGATAAATAGTAAAACCAATTACATGGACAAGAATAATTAGCCAGACAAAGAACCCATTCATACCTACTTCCCCAAACCCACAAATAGGCTGCCCAGACACCATCTACACAACAAAGACAAGCCAAAAAGACATAAGGACAATTAAGATTGACCTTTTGACAGAGGCACACACTATAACCAACAGGAAGACACACACACACACACACACACACACACACACACACACACACACACACACACACACCCCTACCTCAAGCCCATACTAATCGGGGCTTTTACAATGGCCTGTAGAATCAAACATGTTTCTAAAACCTGAGATTAGAATCTTAGTCCACTAGTCCAGGATTAAGGCGGAGCCTTAATACTTGGCATGTTGGCTTCAAGATGCACTACAGGTAGTCTTTGAATTATGACCACAATTGAGCCCAAAATTTATGTTGCTAAGTGAAACATTTGTTAAGTGAGTTTTGCCTCATTTTACGACCTTTCTTGCCACAGTTGTTAAGTGAATCACTGCAGTTAAGTTAGTAACACTGTTATTAAGTGAATCTGGCTTCCCCACTGATGGTGCTTGTCAGAAGGTCGCAAAAACTGATAACATGATGCCAGGACATTGCAACCATCAAAAATATGAACCAGTTGCCAAGCATCTGAATTTTGATCATGTGACCATAGTGATGCTGCAATGGTCGTAAGTGTGAAAACGGTCATAGGTCACTTTTCAGTGCTGTTGTAACTTTGAACACTCACGAAATGAACTGTTGTAAGTTCAAGGACTACCTGTACTGCATTAAGTATTTAGGATTATATAAAGCATATTCCAATACTGATAATAATTAAGGAGTTTTAGATGCTCCTAATATATCCTGATCAATCTGAAAAATAAGATGTTTAGTTGAATCCATTTTACAATTGTAGCAGGGGTGAAATTCAGCAGGTTCTGACAGGTTCTGGAGAACCGGTAGCGGAAATTTTGAGTAGTTCGGAGAACTGGCAAATACCACCTCTGGCTGGCTCCAGAGTGGGGTGGGAATGGGGATTTTGCAGTATCCTTCCCCTGGAGTGGGGTGGGAATGGGGATTTTGCAGTATCCTTCCCCTGGAGTGAGGAGGGAATGGGGATTTTGCAGTATCCTTCCCCTGGAGTGGGGAGGGAATGGGGATTTTGCAATATCCTCTCCCCAGGAGTGGGGAGGGAATGGGGATTTTGCAGTATCCTTCCTCTGGAGTGGGGAGGGAATGGGGGTTTTGCAGTATCCTCTCCCCAGGAGTGGGGAGGGAATGGGGATTTTGCAATATCCTTCCCCAGGAGTGGGGAGGGAATGGGGATTTTGCAGTATCCTTCCCCAGGAGTGGAGAGGGAATGGAGATTTTGCAGTATCCTTCCCCTGCCACGCCCACCAAGCCACACCCACAAAACCGGTAGTGAAAAATTTTGAATTTCACCCCTGAATTGTAGGCAATGCAAATTCCTACAATAAAAAGTTTGAATGCTTGATTGACATTAAGGGGAATTAAAGTATTAAATCACCCTTCCTTATGCGAGTGCAGCAGATGATGAGCAAAATAATAGATGGATTTCTTAGCTTTGCTGTCCTTTCTGATCTGCATATCATCAGTCAATAGGAAAAACATCATCCAATCATAGTGCTGCAGTGGGAGGAAGATAAGTTTGCAGGACTTGGTCCTGCTGTAAATCATTACATTCCATAATATACAATATAAGCACAATAAATATAATTTCCTCATAGATGGAAAAGAATGTTTTTAAAAAACCATGCAGATAAAAAGAAACAAATCTTCCTCAACATGCAACTCCTTGGATTCAGACTTGCTTGCTTGATAGTTTTAAGAGGCATTTTCTAAAAACTGAATTGCTTCTTGTCTCAAACATCCCATGTAACGTGGCAATTCTTGAAATCAGATTGCTAGGCAAAGTACAGATGTGTTACTGCCCCAAATCTCAAAAATGCTGATTTTATGTGATTTATTGCCAGATTGACCATGTTACTCAATCACTAAAGAGAGGGAGAAAGAGATCCCAAACATAACTATGTTCTGAAATGCTTTTCAGCTTTGAACAGAACTCAGTTGTAAAACTTTGTTTTGTCCAGGAACCATTTAAAAGAGCAAATAGAAGATTATTGGCCTCTGTGTAGACTAGACTGTTTTGAAAAATAAAGACTAATTCATTTCTGGTGTGACCTGAAGTCCAAGGTCCTTGATTTCAGACAATAAATGTGTCTAGGCAGATTGCACAGCCATCAAAAGACCATGGCAACACCACAGTTACACAAACTGTTCTCAGAAACCCAGTTTCCCCCCCCTCAAATAACTAATGACAATTACTGGGAAATTAATTCCTTGATACAGCAGGCATATTTTTCTATATGAAGGTCAGCTGCCTCAAAGTCATAAGCATCCATTTACCATAGACATACCAACCAGCCACCATATTACAGATAGTCCTCAACTTATAACCGAAGTTACAACTGCACTGAAAAGTGACTTATGACCATTTTTCACATGACCGTTGGAGCATCCCTGTGGTCATATGATCAAAATTCAGATGCTTGGAAATTGGTATTTATGACAGTTGCAGTGTCCCGGGGTCACCTTTTGTGACCTTCTGACAATCAAAGTCAACGGGGAAGCCACATTCACTTAAGAACCATCTTACTAACTTAACAATCGCACCGTGGCAAGAAAAGTCATAAAATGAGGAACACCTCATTTAACAGCTGTCTTGCTTAGCATTGGAAATTTTGGGCTCAATTGTAGTCATAAGTCAAGGACTACCTGTGCCATTCTCTCTTGCTATACTGTGTCCTGTTTAGAAATGGCCAGAAGAAAATATTTGACTTAGGGTCCTACAAAGCCAGTAGAACTATTCTGAATATAAGTATTTTAGCATTAAGTGTTACCATTCTTCTTTACCAGCTGGCACTTGTTCAGTTTATTGGGATTACAATTCTCATCACCCTCAACATAGAAGTGCTTGGTGATGGATGATGGAAGCTGTGGTCCATCACATCCATAGGGGTGCTGATCTATAGAAAACTCTCTACAAAACAGTCTCAGTAGTGTTGGCTATTTCTACTGACATTATATGTAGGCACTGTGTAACTAGTAGGGCAACAATCATATTTCAGGGACTGAGTTCAGTCCTATACTATAATGTACAAATAAGCAATGCGTGAAAATGCAGGAATATTCCCTCAGCACTGACTAACACATTTGAATCCAATAAATTATCAGCTATTAGACCAGGTTTCTGAACTTTGACAACTTGAAGATATGTGGACTTCAACACCCAGAATTCCTCAGCCAGCTATTGGAGTTGAAGTCCACACATCTTCAAGCTGTCAAGGTTGAGAAATATTGCAATTAAACAAATACAGTGTAATTTGTATTGTGTATCAGATTTGTGGCAAGATACCCAATATCATATTTTTTAATCTAAGAACCCTTAAATAAAAAATGAACACAAGACCTCCGGAGAAAAAGCACAATTTATTTAGAGTACCACACTTTAAAAAAATATATATATTTTGCATGACCAGTAGCCCTTTAAGTCTTGTATGCTGTCTTGCCATGTCATGTGATAACACAGTTTTGGAGGGCTATCAGTGCTACTTGGGGGACAACAGGTACCATGGTGCTCATGAGTCCTGTGTTTGGATTTCCTGCCCGATCAAGAGCTTTTACTTCTTCTGGTCAAAGTTTTAGAGGAGTCTGTGGGCTACCAGGCAAAATAAAATCTGGATATTGACCCACATAATACCATTTATAATTTTCTGTTGATCTGAGTGTTGAAAACTCCACCTAAGCTTCTGACAACAATTTTATTCTAGCCTTCCTGTTTGCAGGGGGAATGGTTAGAGGCGGCAAGGGAAGGCTGGGTGCAAAGCAGGGCTACCTGTTTCAAGTAGCAGTGGGATCATAAAGTTCACAAATTCACCTAACTAAGCAACTTGTGAGGATGTTTAAGAGCCACAGTGGTTTTATGTGGACCATAATTAGCTTTCCTTCCCAGAATGGGCAGAAGAGGTCACTAGCAGAGTCAGTAAACTTTATTCTTCTAGACCACCTTCTCTATTTGTTACATGCAGAATTTCAAACAATGGCCTTTGACACTTGATTTAGGCAAGAGGTGTTAACATGTTGTGTGAACACTCTAATGCTAGCCAATAGAGTGAAGGTTGGAAGGAATTAACTATTTGTCCTCAGTTAGCTATGTTGCCTAAGGATGACAGCATTGACAAAGATTGTCCTCTTGTTTAGTGGCTGGAACTGCCACAAAGTCCCACAGAAGGAAAATGGGGCTTCTCTTGATATTTTGTCCCTGTTTTGCTTTATTTCATACTTTAGCGGCATGTGGTGAGACGAACAAGGAACAGAAAATGGTAGGGAGTAGGCAAACTCCTCCAGTTCATTTTAATTTTTTTCAGTTTTAAGAATTTTGACAGCCTTAGCACCTCAAGTGAGGAGCTGCCTCTGTCAAGGAAAAGAAGTGAGATAAGAGGGGTGATGCAGCCTGAATAACATAATCTGCAGGAAGAAATACTATAAAATGGATACTCAATTTTAGTAATGAAAGAGAGTAACATTTTTCATAAGAACCAATTATATTGTTCTTCATGAGAACATATGATTGTTTTTATTCTCCAATGAAAATAACCCATTTAAGAGACAGCAGCCTCAAGTCTTCTCTCTGATTCTCACGGATGATTCAGTAAGAATATAAATTAGTGGGACATATCAACCTTAACCTTTTTCATATCAACCTAAACCTTTTTCAGAATAGAATGACAAGAAACCAGCCTTTCCCCCTCCTGATCTGTCAAGAATAAAGATGATAAAATTCCTGGTAAGATCAGAAAAACTACTGTACTGTACAGCAGCCCCTAACTAGGCCAATTGCTTATCCTACAAGAAGACCTCCCTCCCCACTCTATTCCAGGATGAAAAGAGCTAGAAAGCTAGTTGGTTTGTTGCTCATTTCCCCCCACAACTAAAATTGCATCCGGGGAGTGCTATACATCAGGGGTCTCCAACCTTGGCAACTTTAAGACTTGTGGACTTCCACTCCCAGAATTCTGGCTGAGGAATTCTGGGAGTTGAAGTCCACAAGTCTTAAAGTTGCCAAGGTTGGAGATCCCTGCTATACATGAAGGAAGGGAAAAGCAGAGAGTTGCTGGTTGTCCTCACTATCCCTAGTATTCCCAGGGAGAGATGCTGTCTGTGGCACTGGAGAAATACAACCCTGCACAGATGCTGCTAGTGCCATGCTTGAAGGTGCGATCAGTTCCATGCCAGCGAATAAAGAAACGGTGCCATCTGGATCACCCCTTGGGGGCCTTTCTTCTTGGGGGTCAGAGTCTGGCAGTCTGCCTTCTGCCCTCTGCTGGCTGAGATCAGGTGGCAAGATATCCAATTGGCCACAGGACAGAGATTCTGGCATCTGTCCTGCTGGTTGGAACATGTTACTCGTGATGAGCTTAGGGGCTGGGGAGGGCTGCAGCGACAGGTTAATGGGCTTCAGGAAGGAGTCTTCTGAGAAGGGCACCGTGTTTGTCAGCAGGTCATCGGCATGCTCCAGGAAGGTGGTCTTGGCAGGCAAACAGGAGGCAGCAACCGGCGGTGGATTCTTGGAAATGGAATGGCTTCGGCAGAGGGCTTCAAACTGACGCAATATCTGTTTAAGTGGGATAGAAGAGAAAAAAAAGAACTTGACAAGAACAACAAGGGCAATGTTCGTAAGAAGAGTTTCCACCTAACACTTAAGGCGGCAACCACATTCAAGGAACTTACAGAGACACTTTCCCACACTGGATTTATTTTCACTTGGCATAGCTTTTTGTTGTTGTTGTTCAGTTGCTAAGTCATGTCTGATATCGCAACCCCACGGCCCATAGCACGCCAGACTCCCCCGTCTTCCATTGTCTCCCGGAGTTTGCCCAAATGCATGTTCATTGCATCGATGACACTATCCAACCATCTCATCCTTTACTATTCTCTCCTCCTTTTGCCTTCAGTCTTTCCCAACATCAGGGCCTTTTTTGATGAGTCCTCTCTTGTCATTAGGTGGCCAAAGTATTTGAGCTTCAGTTTCGGTATCTGTCCTTCCAAACAAAAGACAGGGGCTGATTTCCTTTAGGACAGCATGATCTACATTATTTTTCCCCCAGTTTGAGCATCTAGCTTGGAAAGTGCATGTATCAGTGGACTCCCATCCAGGGACTATGCAATCCATCCCTGTTTAGTTGCAACAAAGCTACAGTACTAGATGCTCTCATTTTACTAATTGAGAGGCAAGCACTGTCTATGATGCCCTTGTCTTGGGTGTGTGTGTGTGTGTGTGTGTGTGTGTGTGTGTGTGTGTGTGTGTGTGTGTATAATAGCTTAACTACAGTACTAGATGCTCTCATTTTACTAATTGAGAGGCAAGCACTGTCTATGATGCCCTTGTCTTGCGTGTGTGTGTGTGTGTGTGTGTGTCTGAAACTCAGAGCATCATTTGTAGTGAATGCTATTGCTTCTATTAAATCTAATGTGCATTAGCTATAAGAGCAAAAATATCTTTAGGATGCTTGCACCTCCAAAGCAATGTCTCCTCGAGTATATTAAATATATATAGAGATAGAAGATATACAGGTTTTTTGTTTCCTTGTCTTCAAGTCAATCTTGACTTCTGGTGGCTGGATGCTTGCTGTTTTTGGCAACATTTTCCAAAGTTTTGCTCTTGACTTCTTCCTAGAGCTAAGAGAGAGTGTCTAGCCCAAGGCCATCGTGCTGGCTTCTGCGCCTAAGGCAAGATTAGAACTCAGGTTTTTCTGCAGCTGGTCCAGTATACCTGGACCAAACTGGCTTTTTATTCTATTCCTTTCCCGCTGGAAAGCTGCGGAGTCAAAACAAAGGTGCACACACGCAATCACACACTATATGCCAACCAACACAGACCTATTCAGAATGCAGAAATGCCATATAATGCCAAAGAACAAGGAACATACAGCCCGGTGTTCTAGAAAGTGGACATTTCAAAAACAGGATTTACCTTTGTTGCTTTGTTGGCTACACATCCTGGGCTCCCTTCACTAAGCTCCTGCAAGTGTTTCTGGGTAACAGCAAAGATATGATCCTGGGAGAGCAAGTCGGAACACATTAGGGAAGAGATGGCACACATTGCCCTCTGTGGAAGGATAAAAAAAGGCACATGGTTAGGGAGACAAATGGTATGTTCCAAAAGTACGTAGCCACAATGGCAGAAAGAAGGGGGGGGGGGGTTTCACTGCTGCCTTCTGAAATTTATTTATTTTTTACTTCAGTCTAGCCTTCAAGCCTTAGCACTGTACCAGTCAAGTATTGAATTTTGAGATCAGCTTAATTGCTTAACTTTTCAGTAATCGGCTAAAGACAGACAGATGCTGCCACCTGTTGTGATAGTATTAAAAGGCTTGCTATGAGGAACACAAGCCTGAGCCTTTCCTCAACGTGTTGCCCTAAAAATGAATAAGCCCAGGCAGCTGTTGTTCCACATTAGGACTAGTATGAGTATACTGATAAAATTGATAAGAGAGAAATCCTACCCTTGCTGTTAGCCCTAAAGGAGACAGCTGCAAAAAACGGAGTTCTATGGCTGCAGTTTCAGAAAACGACGCTTATCTGCCAAACTGAAGATAGATTTAATGCAACCTGCTGAAGTAGATAGTTTCCTAGGAGTTTCCTCACCATACAGATGCACTCACTGGGGTCCTTCAGAGTTCGGTTAAGCAAAGCCAAGACAACTTCACAGTTCAGCACTCCGCACCTGTGGAGAGGGATAGCATGGAGCCCAACAAGTGAGAGAAGAAAAGGAAAGCATTTTGTGGGGCAAGGAAGAAGGCCAGCCCCTTTCCCCCAGGAGATCTCTGGAGATCCCCAAGCAACCCCATGCGAAAGGGTTTGCGACCATTTTACGCAGCCAGCAGAGATCTTTCAGAAGGAGATGCGCTCTATTCAATTGAAGCCTCTCTCATCCTCTTCATATGAAAATCAGGCAGGACAAAGCGAGGTGGAATATCATTATGATGCGCCAAGATGGCAAGTTACTCATTTGTTGTACAGGTAGTCATCGACTTATAACAATCCGTTTAGTGACCGTTCAAACTTAACGGCACTGAAAAAAAGTGACGTATGACCATTTTTCGCACGTATGACAGTTGCAGCATCCCCCTGGTCCCGTGATTTACATTCAGATGCTTGACAACTGACTCACTTTTATGACGGTTGCAGTGTCCCAGGGTCATGGGATCACCTTATGCGACCTTCTGACAAGCAAAGTCAATGGGGAAGCCAGATTCACTTAACAACCATGTTACTAATGTAACAATTGCAGTGATTCACTTAACATATATGGCAAGAAAAGTTGCAAAATGGGGCAAAACTCACTTAACAAATGTTTCACTTTTGCAATGTAAATTTTGGGCTCAATTGTGGTTGTAAGTTGAGGACTATTTGTAGTTCTAATAAACAGAGGACAAGGGTCCATTGGGATTTTCTGCTTCAGCCTCAGCCCTTAGCCCTGAAAACAAGGACTAAGTTGCAACAATTTACAAAACGCGATGCAAAGTCGTTGAAAGATAGGGGTAAGTATATGGATACCATACGCTATCCATTAATGGAGAAAAAGTGGGAATGAACAGGGATGAGCCCTATTTTGGGACATGGAGAGCATGTGGGGTTCTTACTCTCTGATGAAGAGCTGGGTTTCCTCACGAGTCAGGAAGACTTTGGAGCCCCTGGTTAATCCAGTGACAAGACTCATTTCTTGAAGACAATCATTCAGGTTTTCAGCTTCCATCCTAAAACAATTAGGGAGAAATTAACGTTGAGACTTCTTTTCCTTCCCTTCCTCTGCCTCACAAGAGATCCCACCTGCCAACTGACCTCCGCATTGTGAACATGCATTTATTAATTGCATAACATGCTTTTCCTCTGGAAGCTCTCAAGGAGGGGGAGGGGGTGTCTCCCTTCATTTTGTCACCACCACCACCCTGGTCAGTACTGGGCTGAGAGATAATGACTAGCCCAAAGTTCTCCAGCGAGCTCTGTAGTCAAGTGGGGACCTGTACCAGACTCTTCCCCAGTCCAAATCAAAAAACCATCTCTCTCTCGGCTAACTTCCCCTAGGCTTAGGCCCAGCCATCAGCTCCCCCAGCTTCTTCTCTTACCTGTCAGCAGCACTGCCTGGCTCCAAGGCGCCAGAGTGATTATCACTGCTTGCTTTGCTGCCGGATTCCGAAGTTCTGCTCGGGTCACTATTCTCTTGCAAGGAATTCTGGGAGCTGAGCCCCGTGTCCAGGTCCTCCCACCCACCTCCTGCTTGCCCAGGCTGATGGTTCACTGCGAGAGAATTTGCAAAGGAACCGGGTGATAGGACTGAATGACTTCTTCAAAAGCCAAGAAAGGCATTCGTTCATCACTACAGACAGTCCTTGACTTACAACAGTTTGTTTAGTGACCGTTCAGTTACAATGGCACTGAAAAATGCGACTTACGACAGTTTTTCGTAGTTACCACCTTTGCAGCATCCCTATGATCATGTGATCAAAATTCAGATGCATTGGCAACTGGTTCATACTTATGACCGTTTCTGTGTCCCAAGGCCATGTGATCCCCTTTTATGACCTCCTTACAAGCAAAGTCAATGGGGGAACCAGATTCACTTAACAACCGGGTTATTAACTTATCAGCTGCAGTGATTCACTTAACATCTGTGGTAAGAAAGGTCGTAAAATGGGGCAAAACTCACTTAACAGATGTCTTGCTTAATAACAGAAATTTGGGGCTCAATTGTGGTCGTAAGTCGAGGACTACCTGTATTGCTATGCCTCAAAATCTACAAGCAGTCAGCCAACTTTACTGGTGCCTCAAGGTTGGTTTGAGTTTAGGAAATATGTTCAACAACATTGCCTACACTTCAGTAGCAAAAGGCCACCGTATGATAGCGGGATGCTACTCAGAAGCGCGCAGGGCCAGCCAGAAAAACTCCTTTGTCCAAGGCAACCAATGACTATAGTTATGGCATTAAAAAAAATACAAAACAGCTGAAATAAACCCTCACCTCCCAAACAAAATACAAAGAAATTAGTTAAAAGGTACCACTAAACACTGGAAAACGTGTGGATGTTGACTTAGGGGTCTGCCAAGGAGCACTTAGGTGGGGAACGTATATGGCTCATATAAATGCCCCCCCCCTCTGGACTTAATTATCTATAGGTAGTCCTTGACTTACAACAGTTCGTTTAGTTAATGTTCAAAGTTACAATGGCACTGAAAAAAAAATAACTTATAACCATTTTTCACACTTAGGACCGTTGCAGTAATCATGGTCACATGGTCAAAATTCAGATGCTTGGCAACTGGTTCATATTTATTCATGTGATCACCTTTTGCAACCTTCCGGTAAGCAAAGTCAATGGGGAAGCCAGATTTGCTTAACAACCGTGTTAACTAACTTAACAACAGCGGCAAGAAAGGTCATACAATGGGGCAAAACCCACTTAACAACTGTCTCGCTTCGCAACGGAAATTTGGTAACACAATTGTGGTCATAAGTCAAGGACTACCTATATACCTTTTCTTTTTTCTCAAAACCAGCAACATACAAGAAGGTTTAACATATGCAGAATGGAAGATGTCTCCTACCTCGCATCTTCTTGGCTAGGGTTCCTGGTGGTTTAGTGAGTAAGGCGGGGCTTTTGCCAGGCGAAGGTGCCATCACCGGCTCGTAGATGTTGCCCGCCAGCTCCCTCTGAGGGGGACATGTGAGTTCCTGACCAGGGAGCACCACATTGGCAACTACCTCAGCTGCCTTCTGGATGGTAGCCAGAAGACTTTTGCCAGGGGAGACTAGAAAAGGAACAAAAGGGAATCTGTTTATACAGATCTAATGTACGTTGGGTTACATTAGGGAAGTAACTGTAGGGGAGAAAAATGCCAGGCACAAAAAAGTAATTTCTAACGGGCATGAATTTATATCCATTTGTTCAGAGAAGAGAACGGCTAAGCCACAGAGTCCAAAATAAGAAGGGCCTTGACTAGAGATGGGAAGGCCTGGAAAAAAAAACACCAGAAAAATTGGGGGAAAAACAGGGTTTTTTCCCCGTTTTTTTCCAAACGGCTTTGGAGAAAAAAATGGAAAAAAACCCTGTTTTTCCCCCAATTTTTCCAGTTTTTTTTTTTCCAGGCGTTCCCCTCTCTAGCCTTGACATCATGTCCTATGTAGCTATATCTCCATTGGCATCTGTTAACTGCTGAAATTTCTGTGTGTTGTGGCTTGCCCAAGTCCCGCGCAGCTGCTCATGGATCCGGAAGACCAAGAACCGACCATGGGGTGGCAAGATCAGTCTGTATCTCCGGCACCTGAGTCCGAGACCGAGGAGGACGCAGGGCCAGAGGACGATACTCAACCAGGGCCTTCTGCACCTCCCCAGCAGGAGTTAAGTGACTCCAGTGAAGAGGAGGAGCCTCTGATTGATGCTAGGGCACGCAGGGCAGCTAGCCGGCAAGAGTGGCTCTGTAGAAGGAGGTCTCCTCACCTGTAAACCTGCAGGCAGAGGGGCCATGCTCTAAGACTATATAAGGCTGAATCACAACGGAAACTCTTGCTGGAAACAATGCACGTATTTTACCTGGCTTGCTGTTTGAACTTTGGTGATATCAGTTGGACTAATTCCAGTCCGGGCTCTTGGCCAATTCCAGCAAGTGAGGAATTTAAGGACTTAATGATCTGTTTGTGTTTTTTTGTATTTGAAATCCCGGCCAAAGTGTTCTGTGATTTGCAACAAGCACTTTGGGAGAAACCCTGAAATTAACTTATCACTAAGCATTTATTAGTGATAAAGCCTTCTTTATTTTGGACAACAGTGTGTGTGTGTCGTTTCCTGGGGGCTTGCCGCTCTGGGTCAGAACAGACCCAATAATGAAACAAATTTATCCTTCCCAACTACAAAATTTTCAGGTGAAACCACAGGATCTCTCCTCTGGCAATTTATTCAATTGATTTCTTCTGAACAGCTCAACTTGCTTTAGTGCTCAGAGTGGCTTTGAGCCCAAGCAGTACTGCTGGATACTGCTAGGAATCAGGCGAGGAAAGGTTCTGAATATGATAAATAGCAAAGTTCTGGAGGCAAGGTGGAAGAAGCAGAAGACTAGGAGGCAGGCAGGAGGTTCTTGCCCAAAGAGCTGGGGGTATCATAGAAATCATGTCCCTTCAGCTCTGGAACCCAACACTTACCAGAGCTGTTCTTTTCAAAACCAAAGCCTTCGAGGGAGCCATGGGGGCTAGACCTATTTCCCATACCTAGGAAGAGAGACATGAAAGGAACTTTACAAAAGAAGTCTGAATCCAGCATGATGCTGCTGCAGGCAGCTCACATGCTTTTCTCCATTTTATCAGCATCATATTAAAAATAGCTTTATCAGCAATTATTTTTATTCTACCATCATTATTTTATAAATAAGGCAGCAAACATATCTAATATTCCTTCCTCCTTCTATTTCCCCCACAACAACCCTGTGAGGTGGGTTGGGCCGAGAGAGAGGAACTGGCCCAAAGTCATCCAGCTACCTTTCCTGCCTAAGGCAGGGCTAGAACTCACAGTCTCCTGGTTTCTAAGCCAGCACCTTAACCACTACCCCAAACTGTCTCTCCATTTACATTCTAGTCATTCAAATAAAGAAATGGTCACAGACTGCCACTGAGATAAGAAGGCTCAGATATTTTGAGAACTGCTTCCTCTCAGAAAATATACCACCAGACTGAACATATGCAAATGAATTGCCGTGAGCAGATTATTGGACTTGAAGACAAATTGCCTGAAACCATGAGGCCGAGCTCTTCCAGTGTCAGGGTGAGGTTGTAGCAACTGACTTACTTCCTGGCTAAAGAGAGGCACAGAAGCAGAATAAATTTTACTTCCATCATCCTAACAACAAAGGCCGTATGGAAATGGAAGGAACATATCCGTTCTTACTCTCAACAGTTGTTCCTTCAACTCAGTGGAAGCTTTGCTGCAAGTAGCTTCACAGTGAAATTATTCTCACCTGGCCACAATAATAATTGGGCCTAGAATTATAATTCTGCTGCAGCTCTAATGCGAGGCTTTATTCCGGAATATTTGAAAACGGCAAAATAGATGGTTCAACACCCCCAAACCAGAAGTAATTGGACAGTATCATTCTCAAAGGTAGTATTCTCTTCCCTCTGTTATTGAGGGCCAGGAAGTCATGCTCACCTTAGCATGGAAGGAAAGGAGGAAAAAATGAGAAAAATAAAAATAAAATTACATATTTTTTTAACTGAAAAAGGTAATACAGGGGATCTACACAGGCACTATGGTCTTATCTTGGCAGTCTTGGTTTACCTGATGAAGGCAGCTCTTTAGGTGGCTGAGTAACACACTGAGGCAACAGCACATCTGAAAATAAAGTGCCTGCCAGGTCCTACAAGGAGAGAGGCAAGCAAAGGGCAATGTGATGAACGGTCATACAGAAAGCCCTTCTACACGGTAGGCTTTGAGAGTATCGAGATCTCATGACTGGGTCTTGTCACTCACCTGTGCAGTCATCCGCACCTTCTGATACAAGCTGTTGCCATGGAGAGGATCAGGAGGCCCTGTGAATCCTACAAGGTAGAGGAGAGAGATGGTGAGGCAGCAAAAGAGCAGAATCCATGCGTGCTTTGCATAGGTTTCACTCCTTATAGACTGCTAAAAACAGCATCAGCCAAAGCAGCTGAGTCTGTTTTGCAGCAATGAAAAATATCCTATACAACAAGTTCCATATCAACAATCCTAGTACAAAACATGCCCCCAACAGAGAAAGTAATAGCAATAGCACTTGGACTTATCTACCACTTCATAATGCTTTACAGCACTCTCTAAGCGGTTTACAATGTCAGCATATTGCCCCCAACAATCTGGGTCCTTATTTTACTGAAGAATGGAAGGTTGAGTCAATCGTGAGCCAATCAGGATCAAACTCCTGGTCGTGGGTAGAGTTAGCCTGCAATACTGCATTCTAACCACTGCGCCACCATGGCTCCTACGGTAAGTAACACAATCACAAAGAGTTGTATAATAAGGATCACTTGTGACTTTCATATTGATGCAGAATAATAAATGAGGTTTTATGCATGCAAATGTGTGCGGGAACTACAATACCCAGAAATAGTTGCCAATCCATCTCCACCTCCCTCTTCCCTATGCCATAGAAAATAAAGTGAGCAAGAGAGATATTTATAGTCAAAGTCGTCCACTAGGAGCAACACCTTCAACCTATCTGAAAAATTAAAATAATTAAAATGTTTATTTTATTGGAGCAGTCTTTCTTGGCAGGGAAAGATACTTTAGATCTGATAGTACAATGACAACTCTGTTCTCCTCATGGACTACTGATGACAAGATCTGGAGAGGGGAGAATTGTATTGTCCCATTTGCTTTTACTAGTGTAGTGTCAAGGAGCATTGTTCCATGTATGCCTAACCCAGGAGAACAGTGGGACCTATTCCCTGATGGTAATATAACTAATAGTTATATTTGAGCTGCCAATCAAGAAGCCATTTTCTGACCCAAACATGCTAACTAGCCTTAGCCAAACCTATCTTTTCTCAGTATCAAACCCTTCAGTTGTAATGTACGACAATAACATTAACCCTGCTGCTGTTTTTATCAGTTTGTGTAAAAGAGATCACATAGGTGCTGAATGAACATTATATAACTATTATTAGGAAGACATAGTTATTCTTGTTGGAATCTCTGACCTACCTATGGCTTCCTGAATGAATGAAGAATTCCTCTTAAGCTGCAGAAGGAAAGGTGACGAGCCATGGGTACACATATAGAGCAGGATCTTAAGCACCTAAGAATGCAGAAGCTAAGTTGGGATTGTGAAAATAGATTTAAAAGTATAAATCTTTGTTTTTGTTTCAAAGTTAAGGATGCCTACTCCAAAGAGCAACTCTACTTTTGGCCACATTCTTTCAAGCCACTTTTTTACCTTTAGCTTGATATGGCATGAGTTGCTCTGAAGACGATTGAGGAGGTATTCAAGAAGACAGTGACTGCTTCCTGTTGATTCATGGGAGATCTCTGGAAGTTTATGTTAAAGAGTTAGCAAAATAAAGGAACTGATAGACAAGCATCACTCAAACTTTTGTGCCGGTCTGCCTTCCAAGTCCTACATTTCTTGTATTGCTAGAATAAGATTTTTTTAATATATACAATGGGTTTTCAATATATAGGTATGGAATTAAGGAGATGGGGGGGATGCAACTGAAAAAATGTAGCTGCTGGTCTCCCAATCTGTTGCAAGATTCCAGAACATTAGATGTATTAGGCTCTGTTATAGCCACACATTTTTGCTATTAACAAAAGTGAGTACTGCATAACTAAAATGATTCCATGAATAGATCACATACAGATCATCCAACTGTTCTAAAGATCAAAGGATACTGGCAATCTCTTCAAGCAGATAACCTGGGCATGGAACTTCATCATCTGAGGTACCTTTGATTAGAGTGGGTAGCTGAAGAAAAGAACACACATATACAAAAAAAGTCACTTTTTCCTAATATATAATTGTTAGTATCAACAATCAATGGCACTATGAGGCAATAGAAATTAAAAAGAGAGAGACATAGCAATGACAAAATACAGGTAGCCTAATAGTATCATTTCACGAATAAGGAAACATTACTATCGGAGTTCATTCTTTGTAATAGAATATTGCATACCCTGATAGTAGAGAAAAGTCTTCTATGTTTTACAATTTTTACAAATATCTTTTACAAATTTTAGTTGGTATAAGAAAAGAATGAAGCCTGTATTTTCTCTGCCCAAAAAGGGCAAACCCTCCCCCCATCTCCAAATGCAGAGGGAAGAAAAATGATCTTTGCTTCCAAATGCTTAAATGATGATTTCATTTCAAGCAAACTTAACCTAATACTTCCCTCCATACTGGCAGACTGCTGACATCTCTTCAAGTTATCACTGGTTATTTTTGAGGCAGCTGGTAACACCTCTTTTTACAAGTAGGTGTCATCCTATGTTTGCACTGCTAAGTGGAACTTTAATATCACTTGTGGCTTGTGCCTTGCTGGACTTACTATCTGGCTAGTATAATTTATCTAGCTTCAACAATCTTCTTCAAAAATGTTCATTTCAATTAAATTCTCTGGTAGCATCACAGCGCTGTAAGCCACTATCATTGTATCGCTGACATATAGCATAGCAACTGTAAAAGTAAAGTATTGATGCTGGGATGAAAACAATTGGCGTCTTCATTTTTTATCCCAATTCACATATGCTGCTGGTCTCAGAACTCTTTACAGACTGCATTACTTCAGTGTTAGTACATATAGCGTATGTTTTAATGCTTTACAAATAAATCAAGGCCTGATGTTATTGAAAACAAAGAAACAAGCCTCCATAGAGAATGATTCTGCAAGCCTTTTCAATGGCGCAGCATGCAATATACAAGCTCCACGTCTACACCTTGCACTAATAAAATAGTCCATAATCCATATTTATTTTCTTCTCTGCCTTATACTGCTAAAGTATCGAGCTATCAAAACAACTGGAGCATCTAATACATCTCTAGAAAAAAAATTCATAACTTCATCTGGCTTCTTGACCTCCACCCTACCGCAGAGATTTTAGGGTAAATTAATACTCTAAATCTCCACACGCCCCGTCCCTAAGCAAGTATCATATTATCCACGCTAACCCGAGTCAAGAAACTCAACCGATCTCGCAAAGGGACAGCCGCCATGGTGACTTCCGGGTTCAGCCATACGCTTCAACACCCCGCCTCCTGGGACGCCAGATACTCCAATCGAACGGCGACCCTATCCCGATCTAGCCAATCATGTACTTCGGCAAATAGCTGTCTCTGTCGTCATCAGACGCCGCCAGCGAACGGCGAGAGCCAAGACCTGCGGCTTTCCATTTCTCGTCCAATCGGAAGCTTCTGGCGCAGAACGGGACCCAATCAGAGGAGAGGGAGCGTGGAGCCGTTTCCCCAGTCGGAAAGCGGGGTCGTGTTTAAGGCCGATGGTGGAGAGACGAAGGGCGGTTAAGAAAGCGCTGCTTCGGGCCTGGTTATGGCCGCGTCCAGGCGATAGCTAGGGAGGCTGGCTTTTACTTTTCCGGCTATGTCCAGTCGAGCAGTCTGGGAACGCGTCCGAGCGAGGGTGCAGCGCTTCCCTGAGCTGCTGGCGAGTTGTGGGGAGCAGGTAGGGGGTCCGGAAGGGGCAGATTGCAGAGGCAGCATCCCCGTCACCTCAATCCACACACTCAGCATTTAGGGGAAACCGTCCTGGAGAAAATCTGCTTGTGTGGTCGCTAGGACTCGAAAATGGCTTGATGGCATAATAATAATAATAATAATAATAATAATAATAATAATAATAATAATAATAATAATAATAATAATAATACAATAATATAATAAACAATAATAATAGCTTCCATCCTGTAACACCGTAAAACATCCAAATCTGCCTATCCCAGGTCCTTGGTAAGGACTCGATAGGTAAACAAAAATGCCAAACCCAGTCTGAACATCTGGCTGACTGTGTGATGATCAGTAATAACAACAGCAACAATAATAATATAGGAAAGGGAAGCTAGATGGGTTGCGCTCCTCCTGGCAGGAAGGGAGTAAAGAGTTTTAGGTAGTGTCAATCGCCTCCTATTTAACATCCCAGTGTTTTTAAAACTTGTCAACTTTTGAGAGGTGTGGACTTCAGCTCCCAGAATTCTCCAGCTGTGGAGCCCCAGAATTTCCCATAATGTCTGGGGAATTCTGGGAGTTGAAGCCCACACATCTTAAAATTTGACAAGTTTAACTAATAAAGGAGAATGTTTGTTGACAAGTTTGAAAAACATTGACTTATAGATCTAAGCTGCATGGGGCTTGGAATCATCAGTATGCTGTTCATACTCAATTCTACTTCTCTTCCATGCTAGGCAAGTGAGGCTGTTCAGAGGGTGGCTCAGTGCCCTAGAAGCTGTAAGGTCCTGGATGGGGAGGAGCTGACTGCAATTCAACCCTAGCAAGACAGAAGGGTTGTGGGTCTTTGTGTTCCTCCCCCCTGCCCCCACTGGACCAGAGAATTGACATTTCTGACTCTGGATGGGGTAACATTTAGGGGCCCTCCTGGAAGAGCAGGTGGCAGCTGTGCTGGAGGGGGAGGACTTTACACAAATTAATCTTGTGCACCAGTTGCACCCACTCATACCTTAGTCACTTCCCATTTGGATTACTGCAACACACTTTATATGGGGCTGCACTTGAAGACAATTTGGAAGTTGCAACTGGTTCAGAATGCAGGGGCACACAGTTTAGGGTGCCCTGCACCTGATTAACACCACGGTTGCGCGAGCTGCAGTAGCTCCCAGTTACTTTCTGGATGCGATTTAAAGTGCTGGTTATCATCATCTTTAATACACTGTATATGGCCCAAAGCTGGATTATTGGCAGAACTGCCTCTCTCTGCCCATCCTACTAGGATGGATGGATAGATAGATGATGGATAGATTGATAGATAGATATAGATAATAGATAGATCCACTCTAGATTCCCTCCCTTAAATGTTGTCAGTTGATGGGCCCTCAAAGGTACACCTCAGTGGCCACTACATTGGAATAGCCTCCTATATGAGAGATTCCTACCCTTTTAGCCTTCCAGAGGGTCATGAAGTGCTTACTATTGCTGTGACAATTGGACCAAGATGGGGTTGAATTGGAAGGCTGTTTGGTCTGGAACCTGAAGGGAAGGGTACTTTTGTTTTATCGGTGTTTTTATGGATTGTGAGCTGCCTAAAGCTATTATGTGAGGCAGCCATATAATAAGTCCCAAAAGTAAGGAAGTAAATAAATAAATGTCAGAAAGAGAGAGAGAGAGAAAGTTGGTCCTTCAAGGTGTGACTGCTGTCTGTTCAGGATCCTGTCCCTTTCTGAACTGTTGCATGCAGGCATGTATTTGTATGTATTCCCTTTTTTTAAAGGAAGAGCACTGCACAATTTCCCTTTGCTGTGCTGGGGAACATTTCCTCCTATCAGGGTGAATTGTCTTGTAAGGTCTGAATAAGACAGAACGGTATGAGTTAATTCTATTCCTTTGAGTAAAGTTTGGCAGAGATTAGAAGTCTCTGGATGGCTTAAAAGCCAAAGTGGAACAAATTGGAAAAAACAAATACATACCCAGACCAGAATAGTACATTATTATGTCCATGGTATCTCATAAGCACAGTGCCTAGGGACTACTAAACTTTTGTTGTTTATGAAAATATTTTAAGCTACAAACAAAAAAACCCAAAACCAGGACATGTGAAAAGTAACAGTAAAAAATAAAATTCCATATATCCTAAAATTGAGATAATATTTATTACATATGTACTTACTTGATTAACTCCTTGTGACTTACTGAAGAATATAGGTCTCTGGTTATACCTTTGTATTCTTAAGCACCTGAATTATTACTGCAGTAAAGGCCTACAAAGATAAAACTTGCTTAGGGTTTATCAGAGTTTTAATGTGCCTTGCAGTCTGCATCTAATTAGAGCTGATATTTGCAGGCCTCAGTTTATGGCAAATGTATTGCTTCCAATACTACCGAACATGGAAACTTGAAAAAGGATGTGTGTGCCAAGGAATTTGCAATGCTGATGGATTGCTTCACAGAGGCTGTGAGTTGTTTGCATTTTGTTTTTCATTTCACATGGTTAACTTTTCATTTGGGATCTGGTTAGGAGCAAAACATGCTATAAATACAGTGGTATATAAATACACAATAAAAATGTGCTGTTGTCCTCTTTTCTATTTTTGGTAGCTGGAAATGTAGAGTGCTGATCAAGAAATCATGGAAACAATCCTAGTTTACAGGCATAGGACATTAAAGTTCTCTCCATTCCCCCCTTCCCCTTATTAAAATAGAAGTTCAGTCTTGCTGCAAAGAATTTATAGCACCTAAAAACTGAAAGGAAGTTCAGTAGTAAATGACATCAGCAGCTGCTAGAACTTTGCTTTGCTTTTAGGATTACCACACTGAATTGTTCTTTCTTGTCTGTTGTACATTTTTACAGCTTTTAGGCGTGTCCAGAGTGTCCAAAAACTTTGTACTTGTAAGAAGGCATCTGTTTATACAGGTAGTCCTTGGCTTACGACCATAATTGACCCATTTAATGATATTTCTTGCCACAGTTGTTAACTGAATCACTGCAGATGTTAAGTTAGTTACGCGGTTGTAAAGTGAACCTGGCTTCCCTATTGACTTTGCTTGTCAGAAAGTCGCAAAAGGGGATCACATGATCCCGGGAGACTGTGACCGTCATAAATACACGTCAGTTGCTAAGCATCCAGATTTGGATCACATCACTATGGGGATGCTGCAATGGTGGTAAATGTGAAAAACAGTCAAGTCACTTTTTTCAGTGCCGTTGTAACTTCAAACAGTCACTAAGTGAATGGTTATTAGTCGAGGACTACCTGTATTTGAAATTCAGGGGTTGGTAAGAGGTCTGCTAATCAGTCCTGCTGCTAGAAAAACCACATTACCCAACAGAAACATGTGAACTTATCTGAAACTTACTGGTGCTATGGTGGGATTTTGTTCATTTAGTTATAGCTTAGTTTGACCAAAGAAACGTCTGAAAGAAACTACTACGGTAAAAAAAAAACTGTGTGTGATTTTCTTTGGGACAGGCTTATCCCTCTTAATATGGAAGTTAAGAGAATCTATGTATTTAGATATACAGGTAGTCCGTGACTTACAACCACCAGTTTTTAAGTGAGTTGTGCCCCATTTGACATTTTTTTTTTTTTGCCACGATTGTTAAGCAAATCACTGCAGTTAAGTGAATCTGATTTCCCCCTATTGACTTTGCTTGCCGGAAGCCATCTGGGAAGGTTACATGACCCTGGGACACTGCAAATACATGCAGTCATAAATACATGCCAGTTGCCAAGCGCTCCAATTTTGATCACATGACTAGGGGGATGCTGCAATGATTCTAAGTGTGAAAACTGGTCATAAGTCACTTTTTTTTCAATGCCATTATAACTTCGAATGGTCATTAAATGAATTGTTGTAAGTCAAGGACTACCTGTACCATATTTGCTTTGCATATTAATTAAATGTTATAAGAATGATAGCAGACAACTGATCCATTTCAAAATCTCATTGGCCTTATGCTACAGGATATATTGATATGAATATATTTACATAATTCTTAATATTTATTCTAACAAAATTGGTCTTTCTTTGCAGGCAAAAAAGAATGTAAAGACTTGAAATGGATACTGATGGCAAATCTGGGATTTATAGTTGTCTTCAGCACAGAAGAATAAAGAACTTTTCCATCTGTTGTTATATTGAGGTCCAGAAATGGAATATTTCCCAATGTGCCAAGAGCTAATGGCTTTTCAATTTATGCATGTGTGTACTCTCTAAGCACATTCTGGAAAACTTTTTTTAAATGTAAAACTCAGTGTGTGTGTGTGGGGGGGTTAATTTAAACATGGGATGAGCAGTATAATTTTTCAGAGTGGCAAGAGGCAAAGTTCAAGGCCGAGAAGTATAAAGCCAGAAAATATATAAATACCATTTAATTCAGATTTTTGTAATGTTAGAATTTCTATTGGCAAATATGTCAGGTTCCCTTTGGTAAAATATGACATTAATATACCAGCAGCTTTTTCCTATCAGTGGAATGTCTGTTAAATTAGCTACTTGTACCAATTTTGCCCTGAGGATTTACTAATTCCCTTCTTATTTACAGGAATAAAATAAGATACTCCTGTAGATCTTGCTTAAGCTACTTTATATTGTTAATTCCAGCTCCTGAAAATCTGGGGCAAAGAAAGCCCAGAGTGGCCAACTCCCTAACAGTCATTGGTCATTTACCCAAAAATATCCAGTTATGGTATATAAAAAATCCTAATATTTGCAACTTTGAATATTTGATTTCCCTTTGGAATATGAATTTCCTCACTAAAGCTTTGGGGGGAAAAAATCTAATCAGTGAAATTGCCTAAGGACCAAAATGTGTTTGCGTATATGTACCAAGGTTCTACAGAACAGCTCAAAATCTGACTAGTAATATGAAGGTTGGGACAGATCTGTACCTCTTGGTTGGCTAGGGATGCTAGGCCTCCATGTTAAGGTTCCAGAGTTTCTAAAACTCCTAAGGGATTTGTCGGACTCTGCTTAGATCTAGAGACAAATATCAACTAGGTGGATTTCTAGAATGCAATTTGGTCACAAAACACAAATGTTTATCTTTGTATTAATGAATGTTTGTGAAAATATTAAATGGAAGCAGTTTGGTCTAGTGATTAAGGCCCCAGGCTAGAAAGCTGGAAACTGAATTCTAGTCCTGCCTTAGGCATGAAAACCGGCTGGCTGATCTTGGGCCAGTCACTCTCGGCCCATAATGTCAGGCTCAGGCAACAAGCTGGTTCATTGGTCAATTCCTGTCGCAACCAATGGACCAACATTAGTTGATCTGGGGGAAAAGTGGGGGGAGAGAAACTGCCCTTGTGGGAAAAAAGTTTATGAAAGTATTAAATATCATATATCAGTATCTTTTACAAATCTGTCAGTTCATTATGACCATGTCTCAGAAAATAATTGGATTGTACTCTAGCTGGGAACAAGTACAGTAGTTTCCATGAGGGTGATTAATAATATTACTTGAAGCTAGTAGTGAGCTAGTTTTGTTGATGGCATCCCAAATCAAACCAGTGTAAAAGCTAGAAAATACATCAAGATCAATAGATATTTCCTCAACTGTGTATATTGTCTGCAACTAAGCAGCATTGGTGTCCTGCGTTGTATAAACCAGCTATTTCCAATAAGAAAAAAAAAGAGGCTCTGATAAAATGCTTCAGGGTTTTTTTTTATTGATTTGTGCAGGTTAGCCATAATCCCTGGGACTGGTCATTGTACAACACTGCAAATTGGACATTTTGCTGTGGCAGCAAGTGAGGAATTCCAGATGAAATCCAGGGCTGCCGCCTTCCGTCTTGTGTCTTTCTTTGTAATTGCTTGGAGATGGATTGTTTAAAAAAACTTGAGTCGTTCTATGGAGGAATGCCAGAAGTATCTTTGGTCCTTCAATTATAGCAGACGGTCACACTGTGGCCAGAGAAACCATGACAGGGCGTTCATAGCCCTTCGCATTAAAGCAATTTGGCTGATATTTACAAAAAAATTAAAATAAATCATATTTACATACTGTAGTAACAGCGATCCAATGACAAACTACCATAATTGTGCTTTGGGCAGCACTGTTCAATGGTCGTGTGGAATATCATACTAAATCTGTCTTTCCCCAACTAACACCCCCCCCCCGGGCCTCTTTAATTCCAAGATGCCCAGCCAACTCAGAATAGCAAAACATCTGGGGATTTGGGGTTAGGAAATGTTGCTCTCAACCCAGCAATAAACGAACTGATGTCTTGCAAGCTTTTTTGGACTATAATACCTGTAATTTATGGGTTTTATAGTCCAAAATGACTAAAACTATCAGCTTGGCTATTCCTGGTTTAGGGTGATGATAATGAATCTACCACACATATCATTCTCAAATATGGCTTGCAAAGAATTTGAAATCTCTAGTTTTCATTTAACCATGACTTCCATTGAGCCATGACAGCGCTAACCATAGTTTGATACACAAAGACCATAATTTCTTTTGGAAATTAATTGACCAAACAGAAGCTCAAGCTTCCAAACACCATGTGGCCTTTGGTGGTGGAGGCTTGGGAGGGGATTATAGGTAAACTGAAGGCCCTTTGTAGCTTATTACAATCACCTAAAATCACAGTTTAATATGATGGTCATACAGGACCAATGAGATGCCTGAGGAAAAGTTAGAATAATAATGTTTGTAACAAGGAAAAACGCCCCTTGCAATAGTCAAGTGGTACCAGCCACATTTCTCTATCTCCCTGAATGGAAATACAGCAAATATCCTTGACAGGAAATATACGACAATGGCATTGCCCCCCCCCCCCCCCCCCCCCCACTCAGCCCTCTCTCCTTGACAGGAAATATACGACAATGGCATTGCCCCCCCCCCCCCCAATCTCAATGTCATGTTGCAGGCCAAGCTACACTCCAGAAGCAACATCCGCTTTATTTTTCCCTTTTTGTTCTAGGAACATAAACTGATAACTGACTTTGATAGTTAACTGTTTATAGCCAAATTCCAAATATCCTTGGATATTAGTGACGATCAAATGTCAAGAGCTTAAATTTGGTGTATCATTTGTTAACACAATCCTTGGGACTGTTAAGGACACCTAGAACAAATCAATTGTGTTCAAATGTCGAAGCTTGCCAACTCTAGGACACGACTAACAGATTTCACATACTAGAGTCTCCTGAAAAAGTGGAAGGGATACAGGGGGACAAGCTTTAAGTTACCCTATATGCACTCATAAAACGGAGGAAAGAGGTAGATGGCCTACTCTGAAAGCGCCCCCTTGAAATTATTTCATTTAAACAAGCATCTTGCAAAGCTTTTATGCACAGTATGGTTCCATAATGCACTTAAGACAGGTATGTTTTTTTAAAACACAGACCTATATTTTGATAACCAAAAATGAAAGGGGGGGGGGGAAAGGTTACTTTTATTATTGCTAATACTGGACCTGGTTGAAGAAGATCAGAGCAGTTTGTAAGTCGCTGAAAAAATGCACTTGTTAGCAATCGAGTCCATATTCCTAAGAATTTATCTTTGAAGAGATGCTCCCTTTTCAGACGTTTACAGAACTTCTTTCATCTTCTTGCAACCATTTCCAAAAGCCAAATCAACCCACTTAGCAAACGGCAGAACACAAAAATCCAAACATTAATTTAAGGGAGGGTAACGTCCACATACCCGATAAAGGGATTTTCCAACGAGATAAAATAACAGATAAGCCAACAGACTAATCCTAGACACAGAAATTAAACAAAAGTATCTGAGCAGGAATAAAAACGTACATGCTTCTTTGGAAAGATGGCGAGCGTAAAGCGTTTTCAGAACCCAGAAAATAGATGAACTTGGGTTTTGCACATAAGCTATCAGCAGCGTGAGGAGAGACCATTTTGAAGAATGAAATTGGCTGGCAGCATGGAAATTCCTCTTTCCTCCAGTGCGAACAATGCTCAATCACTGGGGCTCAGTTCAGATCGAGCCAGTTGACCTGGGCTGCCAACGGTTATATACCAATGGCAGTTAGCCGCGTAACAGACAGTTTTAAGCAGCTGGTGGATTCCTACATTTCCTCAGAGTGCGGAGACTTTCACGCCTCTTCTTCTCCAGCTGGTATCTGTTTAATCTGTCGGCTGTGAAGGGCTTGCTGGGCACCTTCTGCTGCCTGATTGAACCTAGTGTCTAATGCACTACGGAGGTCATTGACTTTCACATCTGGGACGGGGTTAAGTCCAAATATTACACCTCCCACCTCTTCTTCCAGATCTCGCCTTTTGCGGCGCAGGTCCAGGTCCGCTTGTAGCTTGAGGTCTCTGTTGGGTTTGGCCTTTTCATAATCCCTGGACTCAGGTCTAACTATGTCTGCCTGTAAGATATGGTCACTGTCAGCTTCTTGCAAGCTCTCTGGGATCCTTTGCTCTCTCTCTGAATCATGCCCTTGATCATTGGCATTACTCAGCTGTGGATGATGGGCTCCAGTGGCCGTCCTCTCTTGACTCTTGGCCCCCTGGCCCTGTAATCTGTCAACCTGGTCCAAAGGTAAGCTCTGTCTTTCCCCACCTTTCAGAGTTTCCTGGACCTTCAATTTCCCTGGTATGTTATCAGCAATCTTTGGTTTAAGTGGAATGTCTGGATCATGGAAGTCTTTTTTGACCTCCTTAGCAAGGGACTCGCTGTCAGAAGCTCTACGAGGAATCTTTCCCTCAGCACCATGGATGTTGGCTACCTCTGGTCTCTCTCTTTGGCTTTCAGCCCTTTTCACAGCCTCCTTTCTTTTCTCAACATTGTTTGCCACTTGAATCTCCTGCCCTTTCAAATCTTCAGCCTTGGCTTGCTTTTCCTGGTGGGGTCCATCAGGCCTAGCTATCTGTGAATCACTCCTGACTGGCTCTAACTCCTCTTTGTGGTTTGCATTAGCTTGGTGTTGTATGATTTTCTCATCATCGTTTATTTGAGCCATAAGATTTTTAGGAGGAATTTCAGTTAATTTCTTTTGTACAGGCTTTAATTCTCCTGGACCAGTGTCCTGCTGTCTTTTAATTTCATCAGGATCTTGGGGCTGGTTCTCAGGCAGATGCAAAGGGTGACCCAGGTTATCGCTTGGTATATTCTTTGGAGCATTTTCAATTTTGTTGTCAAGGTGATCTCTCTCTTTACTCTTGGTCAAAGCTAGGCCATGTTCCAGCTGGATTTCTATTGCAAAGAGAAGTGGAGAGCTCTCAGTTACTCTATACGCAATTTAGCAAACTAGAAAACTCTTTATCACCAACAAAACAGTTTACCCAGAGGCCCTTGGAGAGTCACTCAGTACCCTCCCCACTACATCTGACTACCAAAATTACTGCATTAATTGTGAAATTATAAATAAGATGTAAGCATGTGTCTTAAGCAGTACCTTCTGTTTTATAGTTTATAGTCTTCCTATAGTTTTGAAACAAGTATTGGGATGCATGGAGATTTCATCAAACTCTAATATCATTTTCCTTTTACTTCACTAACTCCCCAACTCCTAACGTGTGTGTGTGTGTGTGTGTGTGTGTGTGTGTGTGTGTGTGTGTGTGTGTGTGTGTGTGTGTGTGTGTGTCGTGTGTGTGTGTGTGTGTGTGTGTGTATATATACCGTGTTTCCCCGAAAATAAGACATGTCCCGATAATAAGCCCAACAGGGCTTTTCGGGACATGCGTTGAAATAAGCCACCCCCCGAAAATAAGCCCCCCCATTACTTTCCGGGGGGAAGGGGGGGGCATGCCGGGAGGCGCTCTTTTTGCTGCGGGCACTTTTTTGGCCGGGAGAGCGAGAGCAAGTGAGATTCGAGGGCACGCACACCCGACGAGACTGCTCGGCTCCTCTGGGCTCC
>QLTV01003388.1:5576676-5602215 GCA_003457575.1 Thermophis baileyi
TATCTTTTTTTTTCCTCTATTAAATCACCTGGTATACCCAAATATGCGAGAAACCATACTGCTTCCTTTTTGCCTTTCGGCCCCTCCAGGAGCCATCCAGACAGTCAATTACAAACGACAGTCCGTTTCTATATGTTACATATTTTTACATAAATAAAGGAAGACTAGTGTAGATCTATTTCAAGCTATTTAGCTCTCATCAGCTAGCCACACCCTTATGGGATTAGAACCTGGGCCACTTGCCTTGTCAGGCAAGTGTTTAAACCTCTGAGCCACAGGATTCTCATCCCTATCTGCTTGTTCCAGGGACAAGGATATATATATGTTTTTTTCTTTGTTAAATCACCTGGTATACCCAAATATGGGAGGGAGCATACTGCTTCCTTTTTGCCTTTCGGCCCCTCCAGGGGCCATCCAGGCAGTTACTTACAAACGACAGTCCGTTTTTATATGTTACATATTTTTACATAAATAATTATTTTTATAATTACATAATTATTATGTAAAAATATGTAATATATATATATGTATGTATGTATATATGTATATGTATATGTTAGCATGTTCAGATCATGAAGCAGGCTTTCTTAAGCTTCCAGAATTAGGATAGCTTTTAACCTATTGCTTGGAGAGGGCACTGGAGAAGGGACATTTCTCTGAGCAGATTTTATAACAGCTCCACGAGCAACTTTCTACAATACTTATGTATGGTGGGTGGGGTGGGGGTGTTACCTTGCTTTGGCTTTTCCTCGCCTCCGTCCTCTTGCCTTTGCTGGTGGATCTCTTTGTGTTGTTCCTCAATCACTGCTAACAATTTTGCCTGCTGATCTAAGAGTTGCTTTTGCTGAACCTGCTGTTCCTTTATCACTTGCAACAGGACGGCATGGTCTAGCTGCTTCTCCTCATCTCCTGGAGGGGAGGAAGAAACTGAGGCTAGAAGGAATCTATCCATGTGAACTACTGTACATCTTCAAGGAGAAAATCAGGAAGCCCCCCCCCCATGCCTATTATGGTCTCTGCCATATTTGCATATATACTCTGTGCTTCTTTAATCTAGAGGTAACACACTCATTCTTAAGCAGGGGCCTCAAGAAGTCTGATTTCCCAATCACCTTCTAGAAAGGCTTTGCCAGAAAGGATAATTATTATGGCATTCCTGAATCGTCTTGCAAACCTCCTTGATCTACACCATGAAGATCAACAACATACTAAGCAAATAAGCAGAAAAGGAACTCTTGTCCCAAAGGGAAATCAAGTAATAATCCCAGCAAACTATACATCCTGGCATGGTGCAAAGTGGGAATTTAAAATCAAAAGGATTCTCACAGTCACATAGTCAAAAGAATTGGACTTAGAAAGAAATACGCCTTTAAGTAAAACATTCATATATGGTTATACAAACACCCACATCTATAGAAGGATGGGGATCCCTACATTTCATTATTACAGTGTGGCGTCATTTTTTTCCTTTTTGTTATTTTATAATTTTACTTTTTACTATCTGTTCTGATTTATTAAATAAGTAAAGCAACTACAGGGAAAGAAGTAGACTTAAAAGGGGCAGTCCTGCCCTCCCAAACAGTCTAGGAATCTTTCCTGTTTCACTTGGGTATTATTTAGAGCAATTTTACATTCTTAGATAATGTGGTCACTGCTGTTTCATGGGAAGCAAGTGAAAACATATATAAATATCCTAAGCAGCTTTCTATAGCAGCTTTCCCCCAAATTGGTGTCCTCCATGAGTTAGGATCGCAGCTCCCAGAATTCTCACTAACCATGATGAAAGGGGAGAATCATCCTGGAAGCCAGAAGGGTGTGAATCTAAGTGACCTTGGACCAGTCTCTCTCTCCCATAGCCTTAAGAAGAAGAAGGCAAACCACTTCCCAAAAAGTTGCCAAGAAAACTACATGGAGTTTTCCAGGTCTGGTACAAATCAAAACTGTCTTCAAGGCAAAATGTCTATGGAGATACTCAATCATCCAGGTCATGATTGTCCCAAAGGTGCTTCCCCCCCCCTCCAAAAAAAGACGAATGGACTTTCTTGTTTTTTTTCCCCCTTTGAAAACTTTTTGCTTCTCATCCAAGAAGCTTCTTTGGTTTTAACTGGTGGGGAATGGAAGGATTTGTATTCTTAGCACTCTGAGACTCCTTGAGGCCACTTGGGGGTTCATCTCTATCCTGAGTCACCTGAAGCAGAGTGGAAACAGATGTGGAACCTTCTTGGGGCTGCTGAAAAGACTGCATGGTAAACAGGAAATAGGTGGTATCTTGAAGGCAACAAAAAACACAAAAGGCTAGGAATTCTAGGAACTATAACTCCAGCATATCTGGAAATCAATTTGGGGGAAACTGCCCTCTTGCTTTCATCAAGTTTTCACATCTTTTAAATGCAGCTTTTCCTCTTTACTACAGGGACATCTGCTTCTTTTTTAATCTTTCTTTTCTCCTGAGTTCACAACCATTTCATTCTTAGCATACATACTCCATGCATAAGATACCATGCATCCAAGAGTTCTTACAACCCACTGGAATAGTCCTGGTTGTTACCTACACTAAAACTAAATAGGAAATGCTTACTTTGGAATACAAGTGCTCCGTTGAACATCATAGGCATTACTTAGTTCAGAACAGTTTCGGGCCCCACAAGACAGTTCAGAAAGAACTATTCTTTTCCAGAACAAGCAAACGTCTTTTGGAACAACCAGTTATATATCAGCAACCCGGCGATCTCTTGCTAGCAACTTATAAACACATGAAATGTTATCAAGACAATGGGGAAGAAATTAATGTAAAGTTAATTGCCAGTAGGGGTACAGATTAGAGAAAAGGGATATAAGGTAATAATCAGTTTGTCTTAGCAGTAACCCCATTGGCAAACAGTCTAGGGAAATCAGAAGATTTTGACTGGCAAGGGGACAAAATCATTTTCATATGCCTGGATAATTGCTGAACAAAATGTATATAGGAATGTTCAAAACACAAGAGAACTGGCAAGACCAAAACTTTTTAGGAAATCTACTGCTATGGCCTTCACAGTCATACAGTATATAAAACAAGAATTTGAGGACGTCTAACAGGAGCCTGCTTTGAGATTATGTTTTCAGTTGTCAGACTGGCAGGCACTGCGTTTTGACGGAAAAGGGAAGAGCTTCTGAAGCCCAACAGCTCTCCTAATGCTGGCGACTTTTGAAGAGTTGGGGGGAAAGAAAGAAAAAAAGAAGAAGAGAGAGGTGAGGCTGCTCTGTTTTAAAATATTGCCTATTCAGATGCACCCCCAATACAATCACACCTATTTTGAGGAACTGGGGATCCTGGCTGAGAAGGCTCTTCCTTCACTTAGCTGTAGTTTTAAATGGAATGTGGCTCCGTTACAAGCAAATGGCTCTACGAGAGCTGCTTATTTGCCCTTCACCAAAATGACAGGATTGCATTGCTCTGGTGCTTGTAGCCTCAGATTACACGTTCTGAGATTATCTCAAGACAAGACTTCATAGTACGATTAAAGAATTTGGCCTAGGCGTATACAGCATAACACCCACACACCAAAGGCTGCCAGGGAAGCAGATGGTAACCTCAGTGCGTATGTGTATGTGTGTATGTATGTGCATATGTATACACATCTGCTCTGTGGAGGAAGGACAATGCTTACCCTCGAGCTTGCTCTCAGACTTCTCTTCTGCATTACGAACCTCTCTCGGCTCAGTTTGGGCTGGACCAAACTTCTCTGAAGAAACTACCTCTTTTTTATCATCTGAAAAGAAGAAACACACAAGATATTTCCTGGATGGAGCAAAGAAAATGACAGATGTTCTCTGCCCCTGTCCCTGCCCCCCCCCTCCATTCTCTTTGCAGTTTCTATCCAACTTGATTGCTGAAGAAAAAGTCATAAAAAAATATTTAACAGCATTATAGCCTGCTGGCAGGAAACCACTGCTAACTGCCTAAGCCTATTAAAATGCAAGCCCTAGCCCTGGAGAGCTATGCAATGGGACACTTTATGCAATGAGGCACCTGTCAAGATCTGGCTCTGAATCCCCAATGACCAGAATGGTGTAGCACCTGATGCTTAGCAAAGAAGTGAAGAATTGTACAAGAGCCAAGCCACAGGATCTACCATGGCCAATAATTCAGTGCACCCCCTTTCCCAAACAATGACTGAAACGGCTCTTCAGTGGTACCCCCACACAAAGAAAAATTGTGATTTTAGGTCAGGGCAATCAGAAACTTGGGAATTCATTGGTACAAGATTTTACATTTCCTCCTACACATAAGTATTTAAAGTGCAAGCGAAGCAATTCATAATTATTTTTCTTGGGATATAAAATCCACTTTTTTTTTAAATTGCAGAAGTAGATTTCTTTCTTTCAGTAAAAGCTAGGATGTGACCGTGTGGGAGAAAACACTGGCACAAGGTGGACATTGTAAATAAAAAGATAGAAGCCTTGTGGCAAAGAAACAACTGTGAACAGGGCAGGTCGATAGAGTAGGAATTTTGAAAAATTCCTGAAAAGCCCAGCTCAGACTTTAGCAGTTCAGGCTGGGTGTGGCTTTAATTGTCTCTGCAGTTCTTCCAGGCGTTCTATGGCACAAATCAATTTCTGTAATAATTTATGTCAAGTGTATAAATGCAAAATCTCAGAAGACCAAATAATACATTAAACTTCCCTGGAACCAAAAGAAGCAGAGAAAAGTACATACGTGCTTCATTTTCCTTCTCCATGGATTTTACTCTTTCTTTGCCACGTTCAACTACTTGCAAATTGGCACCGTTCTTCCCACCCACGGCCTTCTCTCTCTTCTCACTCTGCTTTTCTAGCTCACCGTCTCTGTGAGGAGACTGATCATCCTTGTGTGCAACCCCCTCTGGCACTGGCTTGGGGTCTTTTATGGGCTGGTCTTCCAGCTTTTTCTGGCCATTCTCTTCATCGGCTTGTTTAGGAACAATTTTAAGTTCTTCCTTCTTCACCACAGCATTGTTCTCTACCAGGACATCCTTGTCTGCTGGTGGCCGATTCTGTTCAGATTCCTCCCCGTCCTGACCCTCATCCACTGCTACCCCATCGCGTGGTACTGGTGGCTCATGGCGATGGGCTTCTCCCACAGGTTGTGCAATGCCTGCATGAAAAGAAACACAGACTCTCAATCAAGAAGGGCATAGAAAGCAACACGTTTGGTGAAGTACAATTCACGCATATTTATAAAGTGGCGTCTACAATGCTCTCTGACGAAATAAAATGGGAACCGAAAATTAGAACAAGTTGTGGATCTGTTGCTTCTCTGAATTCAATTATTTCTAGCCTCTTTCCAGTTCTAATTCTACACTACCTTGGTCAGGCCGGTCCAGTTGTACCTCCTCCTTTGGTTTCTCCTTGTCTTCTCTCTTAGGCATATCCATGGGAACTTTGATCTGTGGCTGTTCCACCTCTTCTTTCTCATTCACCAATTTGGGTCTGTCACGGTTATCAGCCACTTCTTGAACTGCAGGGTCTTGATCTGAAAAGCATGGTTAGAAATGATTAAGGAAACAGATTCCCCATCTGGCATACAAACAAGCTCCCCATTCTCTCTTGTGGCTATATCTCCTCTTGTGTTCAGTTTTTAATAAAGTGCAACTACCGTGGAAAACGGATTGTTAGTTTGATGGTATCAGTTATGCTTGGGAAGAGGCAACCTTCCCTTTTACCCCGTGCCATCTTCCCCATCTATACACCACCGTACTGCCATTTTCCTCCACAAGGAAAAGGAGAAATATGAGTGTGAGTGCAAACGCAAGAGACTCTTTAGGTGTAAGAAGTGACACTAATCAAATTCTCTCTCTCTCTCTCAAACACACACCCTGTTCCATTTTATAGTAGAAGAGAGAAGTTAGGAAAAGTAATCACAGCTCTCCTTTTTATACACACACACACACACACACACACACACACACACACACACACACATGTACGTACGCACGCACACATGTACGCACGCACGCACAAATAATTGTGCTGGATTGTTAGAACAAACAAAATGCTGCTTTTTGGGATGAATCGACACTAGATGGCAGCATTGCTCTTGCTCATTTACATGCTATGCATGACAAGCAGCTGTGAAGATGCTAGGCGTGGCCAAGGGAAGTTACCTGCTGGAATGAGCAAACCTAGAAGAAACATACTAAGGAGTTGGTTTACAACAGAAGCGAAAGAGGTAGAGAGCAAAGAGAAATCCCCAGAAGGGAGAAAAGCAAGAAAGAAAGGCAGAGTGAAGAAAGGAGGCAGAGGAAGGCTGTCTGGGGCTTGTTTATTATTCAGGCCTCTTGCTGTAGGAACTGCCAGCATCTCTCCCTGCTTGCAGATACAGGCAGAGCTCTCTGCTAAAACCAGAATTAACAGGAGGCAGGGTGTCACAGAAGAGGCTTCAGGCTTTCCCAATCATGCCTCCAGTTTAAAAGCCTGACACTGTTCTCTGCAGGAAAGCAGCCTGCAGCAAGGAGGAAGAGTGACAGGCCTACTCCTGGGCTTTGAAATTCGGCAGGTGGATGGGGCAGAGCCTTCTCACCTCCAGCTGCTTTACTGACTAAACGGTTAAGAATACATCCAACCTCTCCCCCATCCAACCAAAGCCACAGACGTTCACCTTGAAAGTCATTTTTAAAAAAGAGTGAGTAAATGAGAACTGGAAGACTAAATCTCCCATTATCAGGGGCCTACACTGCAAAAGAGTCTGAGGAGTTAGCTTTACAAAAAAAAAAAAAAAAAAAAAATAGCAGGGCAGTTCAGACTGTTCCCTCACTTCTGGCGGCTGAAGTCACGCCAAGCATTTCCTGCAGAGTTGAAGTCTGAAATAGTCATTCTCACACTTACGTGAACACCCTTCTCCACCCTGTCCCATTTTCATTTTCGGCTCCTTGTGAACATTAACTTTGCCTCCACCCACACACCTTCCAAGTGGGGCAGATGATCTTCAGCAGGTACACAAGGTAGCCCACGGGTGCCAGGAACAGGAGTGGGGAGGGGGGGGGAGAGAAGACATGAGAGCTTGGCTTCACGCAGCTGCCTCAGCATTGTCAGGGAGACCAAATGCAAAGAGAAAGCAAAGCAGCTGAAGAATTACAGCCAAAGTCCTACTTCCAAGCCAAGCTGGCTCCATGTTCCGCAGAGCCCTCGGGAAAGATGTTCTCCATTCAAGCTGCATCCTCCTCATTCCTCTCTCTCTCTCTCTTTCTTGTTCACAACTTAGTCTAAAAGAACACAGTTACTCCATTTTGGGGAGAGGGGAGCCTAGCCTTCTCTAACCTGGGGCTCTTGCTATGTGTCTGGATTTCAACTCCCAGAATTTTTAACGACGGCTTCCCTGGCTGGAAAATTTTGAAATCCATACTTCTGGAGAGAACCCAGATTAGGGAAGGCTGGTTTAGTCATCAGAGGCTCAGATTAGCTACAGACCAACAGGCAACGAGGAGCAAATGAATGAGCAATCTCAAACTATAGCCCCTTTTTTTTGTTCAAAGGAACCTATCAGGGAAAGAGGATGGGTAGAAGAAAACATTACCTAGGGTACATATGATTAGCAACCTTTGGGTTTCTAAAACTGTTTGAACATTGTCAGGGACCACAACTAAACTAGAACCCACAGTCCTTTGGAACCTGGCAGATTAGCAAAGCACCAGCACAGGGCTCAATTAGAATGACTTCACAGACTTTTTTGATACTCGCAAGTTAATAGAAACTGATTGACTTGCAAGCAACTATATTTGGACAATATGAATGTCTGGCAGCCACGATAGAAGAAAAGTAACCAGTATTTCCAGAAATGCCAGAGGAAGCAAATACAAAAGAAAGTCTGTAGCTACAACAATTCCCCAAAGTCTTCTGCTGAAATTAGTGTGACTGGCTGTCCCTGGGTCCCAGAATATGTTGGGGATGTAGTGATTTCAATGGCATATAATGTAGATCGAAGGGAGCGCGATGGCTCAGCGGTTAAAAATGCTGAGCTTGTCTGCTGGAAAGCTGACAGCCCGGGTTTGAGCCCCGAGCATTGCACGACAGGGTGAGCTCCCACTATTTGCCCCAGCTCCTGCTGACCTGGCGGTTCGAAAGCATGCAAATGCAAGTAGATAAATGGGTACCACTTTGGTGGAAGGTAACATTATTCCTTGCACCTCGGCGTATAGTCATGCTGGCCACATTATGGAAAATATCTTTGGACAATGCTAGCTCCCTCGGCTAAGAAATGGAGATCAACACCGCTCCCTAGACATGACTGGACATAGGAGACCTTTACCTTTATATTCAAGACTAGAAGTGGGCATTTTACGGCCCCTGGATACATTTGGCCCTTTGGCTGTCCCTGTTTGGCCCACTTGGATTGTTTTTATTTTGAAAGTGACTATTTTTTTCTCTCAATTTATGTATGTAAGATAAGATAACTTTTATTGTCATTTTTTTACTGTGAGCACACTGGCCCAAATTAAAAATGAAATTCTGCTGCCTGCTCTCAAGAGAAAGTGTATATCTACCCAGACACATACACAAATATATACATGCTATATACATACATAAATATATACCGTGCATGTGCGTGCATGCCTACGCACCTTCACAGCCCTGTTGGTTCGGCCCTCCACAACAGTCCCAGTTTCTCATGGGGCGCCTTGAGAAAATTAATTGCCCATTCCTGATTTAGATAAATTGAAAACCAGAAGTAAGACAATGTAGGCTTAGGGCCTGGTATGGCTCGTTGCCCAGATTATTTGGGAAACTCTCCCCTAAAGCACAGTGGCTTCTGAATGCTGGATCTGATGCTAAATATATGTCAAATCTTGATTTCTCAAGACAAGGCCACTCTTTACCTACTGCAAGATTCAAGAAAGCAAGTAAGAGCACTTGTCTCACACATCCACTCACCAGAATACCAAGTGCTGTGAGTCAGATCCCTTCCCGCCTTAAGCTCGAGATTCTTTAGAGAAAATGTGGACAGAATCCTGTAGGGCTCTGCTTAATGTCCTTAAACCGGGGAGCTCTTATGTGACAACATGAGGATATGATACATTTTGTTTTAAATATGAAATCACTGTTTTTCCATTATCCTTGCTAGACAGGCTGCTGAGTTCTATCCATACCGTTTAAGGACCATATAGGAGTGGGCACCCTACAGCCCTTGGGCCACTTATGAAATATTTTTGCAGTTCCCAGAACTCAGGAACATCAGCAACAAAATGGTAATTTTCAACAGGGCAATGTCTACCTCTTTTACAATTTGCTGCGAAAAGCAAACGCATTAAGTCACCGGGAATACCTGTCACACCTATTTCCATAAGCCTTCCCAAACCCTAAAAAGAAAATAAAAACATCCTCAAATTTCATTCGCTTCGGTGAGGCAATCATCATATGCCCCAATGGCAGCACCCAGCTAAAAAAAGTTGCCCGCATCTGGACTTGGGGAATAGAAAGAAAAGGGAAAAAAAGGATGGGGACAAATAAGCAATAAGACTGGCACTGCTTAGCATAAGATTGAAAAGTTGCTCTCTGACCCGAGAAGTCCAACCCAGACTAAGAAGGCTAAACCACACATGGGATTGGGAGGGGGGGGGGGGGAGGAAACCACGTACATCAATCTTCCCCAGGTTGGTACTTTCCAAATATACATTGGGTCTAGATAAGTGGTGTGCTGGTAAATGTTTAGCAACTGGCTCTCCAGATCCATTGCCGCCAGAGTGTTTGCGCTACTAGCCACTGAACAGCTAATCACCATGCTCCATTGTGACTCAGCTCTGCTCTCAAGTGGCTCACAGAATTCCAGAAAATTTAACAATCAGCTCTTGCAAGCCTGCATGAGCTGGCTCCAGCATACCATTGGGTCTACAGTTCCCAGAAAATCAAGCTAGCATGGCCTTTACGAACAACCAATTGAAACCCTACCTTAAAAACCCTACTTTTCAAACCATACATGTATATTTGGATGCTGCTGGGAATACTGTTGTTTCGTATCTCAGATCTACGTAGCATGCGATTTTCAATCACAGTGGCATATGCTTTTCCTTTGACGGGTCATGTAGGTAAAACAACAACAACAACAACAACCCAGAGTGAAGCAGTGTTGAGCCATTAAAATGCATTGCATGCAAACCTCCAAGTTTTCTTCACCCCCACTATGTCTAAAGGAACTTACTTTAAACAAAAATAGTGGATTTGATGTAATACGTGTCAAAATTAGTAGTTGTGCAGATTTACAAGGACATTCTCTCTCCCCAAAACCCTGATTACCAATAACTCAGGGGGAAAAATACAGCTGCAAAGCCAGTAGTTTAGATACAAGCTTGCTTAGCTGCATTCCACACTGGAAAAACCCAGGGTTGAAGCGTTTAACGAATTAATGCCAGAGACTCCCACCTTATCAGAGGGGAATAGAAAGCCGAAAGAAACAGGGAATGGACACTATCTTTCCCGTTTCTCACAGCATGACTGCTGTGCAGCCAAATGACCTGGACCAGCTTTCAGGCACAGTCAGCGAGTTGCCCGATTTAAAAGGGAACACACGTTACATGTGTGTTTTAAATTCAGGGCTTAGTGGCAAGCCCTGGATTAATCTTTATTTCAGCAGCTTCTGAAATAACCCTGGCAGCTTCTACCAGGAATTTAACTTTAGCACCTGGACCGTGATCCTGTCACCTGGCCTAGAATGTTGGTCTGTCACAAGCTGATTTTCTCCAGGTCATTTGGCTAAACGGCAGCTACGCTGGGAAAAGCAGAATAGATACAGTGCATTCCTTGTTTATTTCAGCTTTCTATTCCCCTCTGATAAGGTGGAGGGGTTTTGGCATTAATTTATTAATGCTCCAGTTGTGTTCAACAGTGTGGACCATAACTAGTAAGCTTGTATCTAAACCTCTGGCTTTGCATATATAACACACACACACACACACACAGAGAGAGAGAGAGAGAGAGAGAGAGAGAGAAATGTATGCAGTGCAGACACTCAGAGCAAAACAAAAGGGGAGAAAAAGAGATTAAAAAAAAAAAAAGTCTCCACTCTGTAATAAGACAAAGTTGCCTCAAAGCCGTCATTTTCTCAGCAGGAAGCAAAATTAAGTTCATCATCAGGGCGTGACTTAACAGCCTCTCATGCTGCTCGGAAATCTATAAGGGGCTATATGTGGTTTGGAGAGAAACATTTTGCCCAGGATGTGTAATGATCACTGAAACTGTAGAGTCGCCCTTGTGGTCCCTTTGGATAATGTTACAGTAATGTTGTGCCTCTTAATGTTTTATGAGGGGTGCTGGGCTTGACAGGAAAAAAGGCGAAGAGGCTGTAAAAGCTTCTTAGCTTACAAAAACAGCAGGGGGAAAAAAAAAAAGATCTCGGGGTTCAGGAAGAGTTAGGCAGAAAGAGGGAGGAGGGGGAGGGGGAAGAGATGAAAAACCCCAAATGTTGGGAGTGCACCCAAGGACCGGTGGCTGAATAAATAGCTCACACACCGAGCCAACCCAAGCTACTCCTCTGACTGCATTAGGGCAGGGTGAGGGAAGGACTTTTCCCACGGGGTTTTTTTTGAAGCATCCACTTTTATTTTAATGGCCCACCAACCCCGTCCCTCTGGGCTGCAATAAAATCTCATCATGAGTGAGCAACCCTAAAAGCTTTTCCAATCCTCTCTCCAAGAATTTGACAAGGGGAGCAGCTCTGCTCCCGGGAAGAGGAGGATTGCGCTACCTGGCCCAGTGCATTGCAATCGATTCAGATCTGCAGGAGAAAAATCTTCTGATGCTCTTTGCGGCCTCCAAAGCCACAATGGCAGCTGATTTTATTTTGGAATATCCCACGTAAAGAGCTCCCTGCGAGAAAATTATAACCGCTATGCTTCGGGCTCCTTGCAGTTTATCCCGGCATAATCCAAACAAAGTGCAAAGACAAACCTCTTCGTGTTCTTCAGTACAGGTAGTCCTCAACTTACGACCACAATTGAGCCTAACATTTCCTTTGCTAAGCAAGGAAGTTGTTAAGTGACTTTTGCCCCATTTTACGACCTTTCTTGCCACAGTTGTTAAATGAATCACTGCCATTGTTAAGTTAGTAACACGGTTGTGAAGTGATTCTGGCTTCCCAATGGACTTTGCATATCAGTAGGTCGCAAAAGGTGATCGATCACATGACCCTGGGACACTGCAACCGTCATAAATACAAGCCAGTTGCCAAACGTCCGGATTTTGATCACGTGACCATGGGGATATTGCAACAGTCGTAAGTGTGAAAAACGGTCATAAGTCACTTTTTTCAGTGCTGTTGTAACTTCGAAAGGTCACATGGCTGTGAGTTGAGGACTACCTGTAAGCTGGAAAATGCAAATGGAACACTGAGTTGAAAGGCTTTTCACCAAATGCATAATTTAAAGAAACAGTTAAGCAAAAAACTCAGAAATTATCTTTTGTTGTAAAGCAAGGGAAATTAGGCTGGCCAGTACAAGCAGCGGTTTATCATTTGGAAAAGATGTCAAGGACAAGGTAAGACAAGGAGTAAGAAAAACTACAGGCCTGCTCCTTTCTCACAATCAATCCCCTACAAAACATGTTTTTACTGTTTTAAAATGTTTTTGGTATTTTTAATTGTAATATATTTTTTAATTGTAAGCCACCCATGACTGAGAGGGGCGCTTATAGAAAATGAATGAATGAATGAATGAATGAATGAATGAATGAATGAATGAATGAATGAAACAAAACTACAGCTTATGTGCCAGAGATGAAGGCACTTATCCCACAATATCAACCGACATCACCTCTTCTCTGACATTATTAATGCTCTGGTTTCTATGAAAGGAGAGAAACATATTAAGAAGCTTTTACTCTTTTCAAAAAGAGTAAAAAAAGAAAAATTGAAAGAAAAATTGTTAATTGGAAAACATACATATGCTTATTGTTAACTAGCAAAGGGAAAGAAGTAGTACCATTTTTGATGCTTGTCTATTGAGAAAAGATGCTGCAGAAAACACCAATGAAGTTTATTGTTTGCTCTGGGTGTGCATGTGCATGCATGTATTTTCTGCAATCTGTTGCCACTCTTGGTCTGGTGGTAATTTTTAGAGTTAAAATTAAAGACATACATTCCTTCAGCTTTCCCCAAGTTGGTGTCTTTTGAATTTGGTGGACTCTTTACCTGTACTGTCATTATCTCCCAATTCATGAGGAATACAATAAATTAAGGAAAGCTCAATATCAATTATAGGATATATAACTTGATATATTTGGATGGCATCAAGTTGGGAAACATTGTTCTAGGCCACGGGTGTCAAAATCAAGGCGCTTAAATCTGGCCCACGGGGCCGGCCTGGAAATATCAAAGGACCAGCATATCAAAGGACCAGTGCCTCTGCCGGCCAAAACAGCCTGCGGGAGGAGCTGCGTGCGGCCCCCACATGGTCCGTTTTTGGCCTCCTGCAGCACTCTGCTGGCTGAAAACAGGCTGTGCGGGGCCTCCACATGGCCCATTTTCGGCCGGCCGAGTGCTGCAGGAGGACTGGATCGGACTAGATTACAATTATGTGGCCTCAAGTAAGTGCCTGATCTGGATAGAAAACAAGCAACATCTTATGTTAATACTACAGTTTAATGCCAGATTTTATATACTGTAGGTCCATTTAATCTACAATCAACAATCTATAATTGACAGCCATTTCTATTTACTATCCTGGAAGTTTACCTCTGCTGTTAGATCTTGTATTATCATGTTATTTATGCTATTGTATTTTTATTATTAGTTGAATAATAAAAATACAATAATATAAATAGCTTTTCTGCCTGGAAAAGCAATTTACTATTAAACAATGGACCATGGCCACGCCCACCCCACCCCCCCGGCCCTCCGAGGTCAAACACAACCCTGATGCGGCCCTCAATGAAATCGAGTTTGACACCCCTGTTCTAGGCCAACCTATTATACACCCTGTTTCATTACTCTTGCCATGCTTCTGAAGATCATGAAAGAAGAAAATCCAACAATTTAAAAAGAATGGATTATTTTAAAGTAGCAAAATCTTTTCTTCTGGTAATGGACAAATATGAGGCTGTTGACATTTAGTAAAGAAACAATTAAAGTAAAATTTCAGCAGCATGCACAATGCCAACTGGTAATCACTTGTGCTGTTAGACAATAAATACAGAGTTATAGCTAAGGACATGAAGATAATGGCGTAATTATTGGTAGAGAGAAGGAATTAATTCATCTGATGTTACCCCAGGCTTCTGAACTAATATATCTCACAGTATCTAAAAAAGATGGTCTTGACATGATCACCAACACAAATCTCTCGCCACCGACAAGAGAAATCCATAAGAACTAAGAAAATCCATAGGTACCACATCATCTGTTACTTCTGTCATTCCAAATGGGAACAAGTTCAGGGAGAAGACCACTGCTCAGCTCCTATCTCAACTCTGGAAGGAGGCAGTCACGTGGCAGGCATTTTAAAAAGGAAAAAAAATGTTCCCAATTCTTCCCTAATGTATGCAGAAAAGTCATCACATAGGACATTTAGCTGACCCAAATCCTTGATTCTGTGCAGGTATATAGTCTGGGCCCAAACCCAAGAACAGACAACAAAAAAGGGGGCAGGAGATAAGTCTGCAAAAGCTTGCCCAATGAGAGGGAGGGAGGGAGGGAGGGAGGGAGGGAGAGAGAGAGAGAGAGAGAGAGAGAGACTATACTGTCACCAAGAACATCTGTAAATGGTAACTATTAACACTTTTACAAGGTGACTGAATGGCATGGGGGGGGGGGGTGGAAACTAGTTCACTGTTTTCTCCTGACATGCAGTCTGTAAAACTGAACAAAAAATGACAGCAGGGCAATAGCTCCTTTTTCTGTGTCATAGGAGCTATTAAGAGATTGTTCTCCCAAAGCACCAGGGAGTGCTCCAACAAGCCAAGCTGTTCCAGCAGTTATTAGAAGCTAAGGGAGGAATGGGGGGTAATCCATTTCACACAGAGCTCCAGCTTCTTCTCTGCATAGCCAACAAGCTGGGGGTGGGGGAGAGGAGGAGAAGGCAGAGCGAGACAGGAATGACAAAGTAAGTGCATCCAAAACGCCTATTACAGGTGTAACCTTTGAAGCTCGCAAGGCCTCCCTACGCTTCCCCCCCCCCCAAATCCCTTGCCTGTAACACAGATGTCAGAATGGTGGGCTTTTGCACATGATGACCGTAAGTGGAACAGACTGACAGCACACACCAGACACCAAGATGCAGCCACATTTCATCAGAGGCAATAAATGGTAAATCCGAATGGATAGATTTTTTATTTTATTTTTTTAAGATGGCAACGGTGAATCACGGGGACCAAATTGTTTTTATTTCTGGACTAGCTGGGAAGAAGGTAGAGAAACAGCGTATCAGACCTTTGATATGGAAAAACCACTGAGGAATGGAACAGAAAGAAGGCTCTGAGCAACGATTTTAAAGCAGGGAGCTGCAAAATATTAAAAAAACATAATCCACCCAGGGAGACCCTCTGGGGGGAGGGGGTGGTATCTTTCAAAAGCAAAAAAGAAATTGCTTAATTAGATTTTTTTTTTTAAATGGATAATTGCCTTCATGTGCTTTCAAAGGCAGCTTAGCAACCTCTTAACATCCGCATGCCCTGTAATAGCAACCTTGCTCTGGAAGGGGTTTTTATACCTTCACAAGCAGTGGCTGACAGTAAACACCTATCGATACGGATGGAAGGAGGTGTAATGGGCACTTGGGAGTCGTTAATAAAAGCGTGATTCAAAATTTCCTGGTCAATATGTGTTCACATAAAAGGGCAGCATTCTAATATCCATAATCTCCAAACCCATGGGGCAGAGTTTAATGAAAGTCTGTACAATTCGGGGCTCTACATCCTCAAAAGCCACTGTTCTTAAAAAAAAACAAAAAACAAACAAACAAACAAAAAAAACAAAACACCAAGCATCCTAGCATCTACTGATGGGCAAGGGGTATATGGTAAAGGCAGAAATGTGAAATGCACAGTGTAGCGATGAAGACGGCCTTAACAAGCCAAACACGAATTAAAGTTGCTGGTGGTTGGGGGGGACGGGGACTGGGACAAATTCAGAAACAAGCTGGGAAAAGGGTCCCTCTGCACGCTGCCTGAAGGGGAAAGCCATGTGTTTCCGCAAGAGGCTCGTGCAAGAAATGAGAAACAGATGTGGGTTGAAAGAAGGGGGTATTGGTGACAGCCAAGTAACCCAGAAGCCCCATACGTGGTTTGAATGACAGAATGCAGCTCCCTGGGAAGCAGGTTCTTTTTGCAAAATTATTCCCAACAGAGAGAGGGAAGATGGTGCATTTAGCACAGAAGCATCCCTTAAAACAGAGGTCTTCAAACTTGGCAACTTTAAGACTTGTGGACTTCAACTCCCAGAATTCTCCAGCCAGCAGAATTCTGGGAGTTGAAGTCCACAAGTCTTAAAGTTGCCAAGTTTGAGGACCCCTGCCTTAAAAGATAACCTTATAAGGTGTGAAAGAAAGATGTCAGGCTCTGACACCATAGCAACAGAAGTGGGTTCCTCCCGGTTCGCCCGAACCGGTAGCGACCTGCTGGTGATGTCACGATGATGTCACCGATCCGGTTCAGTCGGTGCCGGTCCGTGGGCACCATCTCTTTTTTGAATTTTTTTTGAAAATAAATTTTATTTATTTTTTCTTCTGCGCATGCACAGAAGCCGAGTTTCTGGCACTGCGCATGCGTCGCCATCTTGTTTTCGGTGTTTTTTTTTTTAAAAATTAAATTTTTAAAATTTATTTTTACTGCACATGCGCGCACACCCACGAGGCGCGCGCACGCCCACGAGGCACGGCCATAAGGTGCGGGAGGAAGTGAACCGGCAGCGAAGTAATTTAGAACCCACCCCTGCATAGCAAGGAGATCTTCTAACACTGTGGAAAGACATCCCTTCTAGAGTGCCTCAAGAATGGATCTGCTTGCGGCCTTTGGAGACATTTTTCGTTCATACCTAGCTGAAGGCTTCAATGGATTGCGCTTTCTTATGCATGGCTTAAATAGAGCTGTGCTTTCAATGGCTAGGACAAGGCCCATTGACCCCACTTGCAAAAAGGCTGCAATCTTTCCAATCAGAAAACCTTTCATGCCTTGAATACCTCAACACCTGTGCTTTGGAATATGGTTAATATAACTACCTTCTGATAGGGACAGATTGCCAAAATACATTAAAACAATACTCTGCAGTTCTCTGAACTATTCTGGAGTTAAAGCAATGTTCTCCCCTCCTGTGTCTCTTATGATCTCCAAGTTTCACCAAAGATCCCTTAAATGTTATCTTCTGTGGATGTCAGATTGCCTCAGTAAACGCATAGAGCAGGGCCCCCGAAACTTGGCAACTTTAAGACTTGTGGACTTCAACTCCCAGAATTCTCCAGCCAGCTATGCTGGCTGGAGAATTCTAGGAGTTGAAGTCCACAAGTCTTAAAGTTGCCAAGTTTGAAGACCTCTGGCATAGAGAGACACATGTTTGGCTATTTCATATCTGTTACAGCACTTCATTCTTCATCACCAGGAATCACTCTAAGATCTACGTAAATAGAATTCCAGAAAAGCTAGAAAAAGAGGGGGGGGGAAATGCAATAATAATCCTATTCTGTTTCACTGGTTCTTTTTCCTAGACTAGCATTTGGAAGACTAGCATTTATAGATTGCCAGATGATTTGCAGTAGATTGGGAAAGGTTCCCAATATTCAAACAACTAATAGGAACAGTTCAAAAATATTTTCCACTTAAAATTACACAACTGAAAGAGAATGTTTGGGAGAGAAAACCAGGAGAGGAAAGAATTATATGGAATAATATGGAAAAGGAAAATATGGAAAATAACCTTTTCCGTTCATAACCTGTCTCTCTGTTCCTCTGTAATCCTTAGGAAATTTTGTTTCTTTAACAAGAAACAAAATAAATATGCATTTATTTTCCTCGAGAGATGTCACTCCCTTTATACAAGCTGGAATAATTGTGATGGAATGCTTTTTATATGGCCGCTTTGTCCATTAATGCAGTGTCTCCTTGTAATTTCAATATCATGAAAGAATGTTTGGGGGAAAACCAGGAGAGGAAAGAATTTGGTTTTTCTAGATCACAAACTGCCTAAACTGAGCATGTGCTCAAAGGCATCCTGTTTCTTAATTTGTAGCCTATGTCTAACCCCATGAGTATTTTTCACCAAGCTCTGATTCACCCTGCTAATCTAAACAACAACTGAATGAATTTATTCGTCTGCCTGAATTATCAATTAAATAGTACAAAATCTACGCTGACTCATGTGAGCTCCTATGTTTTCCTTGGCCTGATAAACACATATGCATGGCATTAGTAATGCGAGAGAGATTCAAATATTTTTTTTCCAGGTTTACTGGACTGTTTGTTTTCAAAACTGACAAATGCTTGTTTTAACGGTTAGCTGGTGATGGCCCAGAAATACGGCTGATAAACAAGCTTTTGGGACTAAAATGCATATCAGTGTACAAAAGTGGCAGCAGAGCAGTTACATAGCTCCTTCTCCAAAGGAAAAACTATGATTGGCTGTTTTCCAACACAGCAAGCTTTCTTAATCCAAAAAAATTGACAAAAAGTTCAGATCTGAGGCCACACTATAAATAGGGCATGATCTAGAATAAATATTATTTATTTGCACAGTTTTCTTGCACATTATTGACAATGTGCATCCTATATTCTTTTATCAACCTGAAAATATCAAACTGTTGGGTGTATAAGTCAGATGCTGGTTTTGATGCATTAATTGCCACTTTTGACCAAAATATTGAAAATCACTATACATATATTTGTGGAGGGGTTTGTATATTTGTTTATTTAAATAGAGCTAAACCTTTTATCTTTTTTTTTTACAATAAATGTATTAAAGTTTACAAATACAAAGATAAAAGCCTAATACAAAGTAAGAAAAATATAAAAAGTAAAAGAAAAGAAAAAAGTGCAGAGAGAAAAAAAAGAAAAAAAAAAAAAAGAAAAGGCCTTCTGGGAACAGCGATGACAGACTGATCACTACCCTGCTGTTTGCAGAGCCGACAAACATGGTGGAAATAGAAGCCAAAGAATGGATCAGCTCCTTGGAATCCCTCTTCGGATTAAGGAGAGGACAAGGATGACCCATAAATCATTCTTGTCTTCTCCCTGCAAAATTGCAATCTCCAGCAGGTTTGAGAACTCTGGAGGCTTTGGGGTGGGGGGGTGGGGTGGGAGGAATCATCTTCTGTGAGCTATGGTATAGAACCATAGAGACACCAAAGAGACACAGGGTTTGCCTAATAATTCCTCTTTGCTACTTTAGGAAGCTGCTTAATATTAACTTCTTTCAAGTTAAGAACCTTCCGAAGGGCAAGCTTTTACACCATTGCGAGGAAAATCTCCTTCTACCCCGGATGAACGAAGCTCCAATGTAAGTTTGTGGATTATAAAGAAAAGCTTTGCTTTTTTTTTTTTTTTTTTTGGAAAACTGGCAAAAAGGGGGACTGGAAAGTGGAACTGAAAGAATATTCCTGTGCACTTTTAAAAAAAACTATTAAAGAATATATGAAGATTTTGAAAGATTTTTGTAGGAGCCGCGGTGGCGCAGTGGTTAGAGTGCAGTACTGCAGGCTACTTCTGCTGATCACCGGCTGCCAGCAGTTTGGCAGATCGAATCTCACCAGGCTCAAGGTTGACTCAGCCTTCCATCCTTCCGAGGTGGGTAAAATGAGGACCCAGATTGTTGGGGGCAATATGCTGACTCTGTGAACCGCTTAGAGAGGGCTGTAAAGCACTATGAAGCGGTATATAAGTCTAAGTGCTATTGCTATTGCTATATGTAAGCAATGTGGGAAAGTTTGTTGATTGGAAAATAAACAGATGATAAGTGGGGAAATAAACAGATGATAAGGCTGACTAGAGAGAACCAGAGAGAACAAACAATTTCATTTAAAGGAAAAGAGACCCATTAATACAATGCAGAAACACTATTTTACTATAAAAGAAATTAAGACTGTTTGCGAGCAATGTACTCAAAAATTACTTACATTTTTTTTTAATAATATCGCAAAGGATACAGACAAACAACAGATTTCATTGGATAAAACAGACTGATTTGAATGTGGATTTGGAGTTTTAAAAATGTTGGGTTACAAAAGCTATATGGAAAAAGTTGCTGTGGCTCTGAAAATAGTTTTTAAAATGTCAGAGTAGAAAAATAATGTGGAAAAAGATGCCAAAATAGATTTATAGATGAAACCAGTTGATTTCTTAAAAATTAAAGGGGACATACAAATAATAATCAAAAGAGTGATTTGGAAAGCCTTCTTAGCTAGGATTTACAAAAAGAATGAGTGAAACCAAGGAAATTGTTCCTGATAGGAGACAAAGAGAAAATGATAAGAAGTCAAATTATGGACATTTGACATGTCAGGATTAAAGCTTTTAAAAAGTAAACAGGTGGTCTATGAAATGAATCTATGTCATCAGAGTTAAAATATGTATGTTGTGGTTTCTGCTAACTACTAATGGGATTTCTTTTTGACCAGAACTGTATGGAACAGTTTTAAGAATCTGTTTACAAGCTGGGCGAGAAGTCTTTTGCTTTATTTCTTAAAGAAAGTGATGAGTTTGGATTACAAATGAATTTTTATGAATTGAGATTAAAATACAGTATATGTGTTAATATTTCTGGTAGCTCTTAGTAGACTTTTGCTGATTAGGACTGAGTGATAGGCTTTTATAATTTGATTATTGATGAGGGATGGGAAAAAGATATTTTTTAAAAATGAAATACTAGAGAAGCTGTCAAGTCAATGTAATTGTTTGTACTTATCTGGAAGGAGGAGGAGAATCATCTTTTATATACCTTATTTATTTTAAAATATTGCATTGTTATATAACAGACAAGATCAAGGTTCAGTTACTATGACTACACATTTGCTCGTGGGTTTTCAAAAACAGAAAAAGGAAAGGAAAGATTAGGGGCATATTCCAACAGATATTTAACCATTTAAAGGTTGGAGGTGATATAATGTATATTAACTCCCTTACTAAAAATCTGCCTCCCAAGAAAAAGAATGTCCCAGTTTGTTAATTTTAAAAACAATCGGGAGGAAAACAAGAGATTATAGTCATTACATTATCTTTCCTAAAAATATGATTTCTACTGTTTCAGCACTGTGATCCTATGAATGGATTGGAATGCAACTATATTTAATGGAATTTATGCAGCATTTTGCAGCACAGTTTCCCAAGAACATGTCACATACCTGAAATTTTAGCAGAGTCCTGTTCCTTATTTATTTCTCTAGGCACGTTGTCTGGTTCCACAGCTTCCACTTTTGCTGGAGTCTCTTGAGTTGCTGATAAAGTTGTGTAGGTGCTGATAATTAACACTCCCAAACCAATCCATAGTATGATCTGTGCAATAAAAGTTCAGAATCTTGAATGCAGGGATGGACAATTCCTAGCCCCTAGGCCCCACACAATCCCCAAACCTCTTTTGGGGGGCCTCAGGACCCTTCCCTGACTACTATCGTCAAATAGTGTTACTATATATTTTTTTTTAGCATTTTGAAGAGGCAACAATTCTCCACTTTGTTGAATAGTAAATATTATATAGTTAAAAAGAAACTTCACCAAGCAATCGTACAAATCAAGAAAACACGTTTGTGTGTGTATGTGTGTATATGTGTGCATGAAAACCTATGTGTTAACATTCTTCCAAACATTCTGTGTTATTGCCCTACTAAATGTGTCCTGCAGTCTATCAATTCTTTGATGCCAAATACAAAGGAAAGCAGAATGCAAAATTGGGAGAGGGGAGAGGAAACAAAGGGGCTTTGAGATACCTTAGAGGCTTGTTTATAGGGAACAACTGGCACCTATTGTATACGGTTCTTATCTCTAGACTTCTTCAGCCTTTCAGCTCTTGACAATATGCATTGTTCCTTTTTTATCTCCCAGTCTTCTTCCCTATATTTTCTTTGATCTTCCTTCCTTATCCTCATTTCTTTCCCTCAAAACTATTTTCTCCTATCCCCAATTGGTTTGTTTTCTATTTTTTATTTCCTTCCTTCTTTTCATTTCTTAAAGTTCTATGACTTCTATCAGCAATTTCCCTCCTATCTCCCTTATCATTTACTGTAACCTACGTAATTCAGGCAGCAGCAGCTGCAGACCATTCTCCCCCCTCCCCCCCTCCCCCCCCTGGTCCTGCAACATCTTTGTGACATTAAGGCAACCCAGTCAATTGTATCACAGCTAGAGGATTCATCAACACCAGCCAAAAACACCTAGTGCATTATAGCACATATCACATCTAAATTAAATTATGCTTTAAGCTCAATACGCTAACTGCATAATCCAGTAAAAATTAAATAGGGTAAGTGCTTTAATATCAACAGGGTCAAAACTCAGTTAGATTGGACTGATACTGAAAGAACTCAACAAGCTAGTCCTGGATTGTACTGAGCTGCATTGTAAGGAATATATATTGTATGATACTAAAACAATTATGAAAACATGCTTTGGACTCTAAGCAAGCACAGCATCTACATACTATTTATTAAAGTATAACCATCTTTTTCAGGCTTCCACTACTTTAATAAGCAATTAATACAGGTCAATATAACTGATAGTGGAAGTTTTTTCAGGCTCTCACATGCTTTAATGAGCAACATTCATACAAAATCCAAAGCACATCTGTATCATATATGAAGCATGTGGAATTCTAAAACCCAGTATTATCCATTTGTCAGGGGAAAAAACATTTGCAGAACTGTCTTTTTGCCATTCGTTGCTGTCAGCTATTTATTAAACAAAATCATTTAATCTGCTATAAAGTTTTTACAAATTTTGTGATTCTCATTTGAGTCTAGGCCTCGTACACATGAGTACAGATATAGCAACATCTAGTTAGTTTTTTGAGAAAATGGAAATTCTACTCAAAAGAGAAAACCAAAAAGGAATCCAAACTTCTTTAGTGACAAAAAACAACATGAGATGCAAATAAAGATTTTAAGGAAACATCTATAACAATAAGGCCAACATTACATACAGACATACAGACAGTCCCTGGTTTATACAGACAACCCTTAGATATGAATGGAGCTAGATGGATAGGAATGAAAATCGATTAAAAGATGGAGGAAGGAGACCATTGAGCAAGGAATAATATTAAAGCAGAGGTGGGTTCCTACCGGTTCTAACCGGTTCTTTAGAACCGTTAGTAACTTGGCGATGATGTCATGGAACCGGCTCCGTCGGTGTCTCCGTGGGCGCCGCCATCTTGGATTTTGCTTCTGCGCATGCGCAGAAGCTAATTTTTGCTTCTGCGCAGAAGCTATTTTTTGATTGCTGCGCATGCCCGCGCACAGTGCAGCCCTGAGCGAACCGGCAGCAAAAGGATCCAGAACCCACCCCTGCATTAAAGGAGGATATGGCTGAAGGGTCTGACCTCCCTTATACTACTTGGAGGACCCTGAATAGGTTGAGAGTTGGAATGCCTAAGTGTAAAACCAATATGCTCAAGTGGAGGCTCTTAGTGGATGACAACACGCTGTGTGAATGTGGAGAGACACAAAGCCTGGCCCATCTGCTGGTATGTCAGCTACTACCAGAAACAGGTACTGATAATGACTTATTTTTGGCCACTGACAAAGTCAAGAAGAGGGCTTCATTCTGGCAGTTTAAAGTTTGATCTACACACAGAAGAAGAAAATAAATGGGGCTGCCTGTTACAAAATGGAGGATGGCTGATCTGTTATAGTACTTAAAACTTATTCAACTTATTGAATATGACAAAGTGAAGAGAAGCACACTCTTATACACAACCATTGTTACTTCTTTCAAAATTGATTTCTTGCAGATTACCCATTATCTTTCTACCTGCATTTACCCACTGTAACAATTTTTCATCCATTTATCTAGCTTTGTAAATTCTCTACCAAAGTACTCTAGTTCTTCATCAATTGTGTGTAACTTGCAATCACTCAATTTTCTCTGCTCAACGCATCTAGGTCAGTCTTTTAATGCATTCAGTTTCAGATCCATATACCTCATTGAATCACACAATCTAATATTTGCTTAAAACCTTCAAGTTCTGGCAGCAACATGGCAATGTCTGCATACAAAAGTATACAGATAGTCCTAGTTTAGCGACCACAATTGGGAGAGGCAATTCAGTTGTTAAGTAAAGCAGTGAATGCGCTTATTATTTTACTTCAGCTTTCCTGTTTTACAGATCTGCAAAGGTCATAAATGTAAGGATTAGTTGTAAATTTACTTTTTCGTCACTGTCATAACTACGAATGGTAAACAAGGCAGGTGCTAAGTGAGGACATACATTCAGTTCCCACATGCTCACCTCAAGTATTACTTAACACATTTTCTCCATAAATACATTAAACAACCAAAGGGACAAGCCATTCTTGTCTTACTCCTTTGCTCAGTGCTCAACTATTAACTAAGCATTCCATTTATTCGTATGCATTCTTTATATCAGCGGTTCTCAACCTGTGGGTCGCGACCCCTTTGGGGGTCGAACAACCTTTTCACAGGGGTCGCCGCGCGCGCTAGCCTGCCATCTTGGAAATGCTCCCAGTTCGGCCGTGCCTGCGGGTCGCCGGACAGCCGGTAGCCACGGAAGCGGATGGATACGCAGAGGGTAAAAGAACTCAAATGGCGGCATCCGGGCGGGTGGGCGAAGTCTCCCACTTCCGTGGCTACCGGCTGTCCGGCGACCCGCAGGCACGGCCGAACTGGGAGCATTTCACCCCTGGTGCCATGCCCCCTTTGTCACTTCATCGCGCACGGGGAGGGGGCGGGGCGGGGGTCGCGGCATTAGAAAGGTTGAGAACCACTGCTTTATATCCATCATCCATTTACTACATTTTTGCAATTAATCTTCAGCTCCATATTCACAGAAAACATCCCATAATTCAAGCCTATTCACTTTATTACATATTTACTCTAAATTAAGCAATCCCCCAAATGTCTTTGTCACATTCATACTTTCTCAGTGCAGTGTGGAGGGAAAAAAGCCACAAAGCATTTCCCAAACGTTGCTCATTATCACCTCCTGTATCATTCCAGCTAGGATTTTGCCAAGCATCTTTCCAGGTCACAAGTCACATAGCCACTCCATAGGCCAGGGGTCTGCAACCTTAAACACTCAAAGAGCCACTTGGGCCCGTTTCCCACAGAAAGCAAACAACGGGAGCCACAAAACCTGGGTGGGTGTGGCCAACTCGTCACTCACTCCCACCCAGTCACATGACCCCCCCCAGCCACACCTACCCAGGTTTTGTGGCTCCCCGTGTTTTGTTTTCTATGGGAAATAGGTATCTCCCTCTCTCATCTCTCTCATCTCTCTTTCTCTATCTCCCTCTCCCTCTCCCTTCCCTCCCTCTCATCTTTCTCTTTCTCTCATCTGTCTTTTTTTTCTCTCTATCTCCCTATCACCCTCTCTCTCATTTCTTTCTCTCTCTCTCTCTCTCTCTCTCTCTCTCCCCACTCTCCCCCATTGCGGGCAGGCCGTGGAGG
>QLTV01003388.1:5602520-5634122 GCA_003457575.1 Thermophis baileyi
CAATCAGCTGGGAGGTAAGACATCACAGCAACTGACATCCGGGAGGTGAGAGCGAGCCACCACCACTGCTGTTGCCAGGGGCGAGTATGCTGCGCAAGTGCTGCGAGAGCAGCGGGCAGGCCATGTAGAGGGTATTGGGTCTTCCCCCCGCTCCCTGCCAAAGGAAAGCCAGTCAGGCTTTTCCTTCCCTCCTACCCTTCTCCCTTCCCTCTGCTCCCTTCAACCCACTCAATCCTACTTTGGGACAGAGGAGCGCACGCTGGAAACGCGTGTTGGGGCGACGTCGGAGCGTGTCTTCTGACCCTCCGGCACTCGCCTGCAACTCTCCGCGCTACTCCAGGCCTGGCTTGCTGAGGGGGGGGGGAGCAGCCCTGACGCCTCTCCTCCCCCCCCATGGCCCCAGCAAATCGCTGCCCAGGGAAGCAACAGGAAACAGAAAGCGGCACGTTTCAAAGGAGGCAAACAGCGTTCCGCTGCGAGAGCCGGGCCAGGCCTCTCTGCCATCCAACTCGCCAATGGGGCCGCTTCTGACGGGCCATCTCTCCCCCCCCCACTGGGCTGTTGTGCTTGGTGCTCGGCGGGGGAGGGGAGCGCTTCCCTACGCTGCCCCCTTCTTTCTCTTGGCCCCGCCAAGGCCAGGCTTGGGGGATAGCCCCCCGTAAGATCCGCCCCCACCATTACTCTCCCAGCCCTCTTTGCTGGCGGCAACAGCAAATGTACCACAATGAAGGCGGAATGCTGTTGCCGTGCAAAGGCAAGTAGAGGGGCGCTTCGCTCCTGCACTAAGGCTCCATGATGGCTCTTCCATCCCTCTGCCGCGACAGGGTGACAGGGAGCCGCAGCAGAGGGCCCAAAGAGCCGCATGTGGCTCCGGAGCCACAGGTTGCAGACCCCTGCCATAGGCAAACCACACTCGTATTTTAATATTCCTCCATTTATACATGCCATTTTTCAACGTTCTCATACGCCAGTTACAATATATTCCATCAATTTTTACTTGGATATTATAGCAACCTAGCAGGACTGGCTCTAGACATTTTGGACCTCTAAGCAAAGTCATATTCTGGCACCCTTTATGACTATACAGTATTTAATCCTCAAGCGGGTGTGCTACTGCACTGAGTCTGCCATTTCCACTTCTCCAGATATAACTAAGTTGACAGTCGTGCAACTTGTTCACTCAGTACCTTCCTATTAGGCCATTGTTTTGCTTTGATAATATTTTCAATTTCCTGAGGTCCATAGCTATACAGTAATAATTTCTTTTTTGTGGCTTGAATGTCTTGGTTAGTGTGCTATTCACTATCACTCAACTGACTTTGTGGGTGGTTTTTTAAAGCGTGTTTTTTAAAAGCGTGGAAAGAAAAAGTAACGAGGAAAGATCATCAGATTTTACATTCATATTGTATACTTCAGAAGTGTTTTCAGTTTTGGCACCTCCTAAAATTTAGTGCTCTAGGTGACTGTCTAGGTTGCTTAGTCTTAGAAGCAGCTCTAATTATAGCATTTCAATTCCATTTTTGACATATTGCTATCATTTGTACAGATTTCTAATGTGTTCCTTCCAGCATTCCCTCACTTCAGTTTCATCCCACATCATGTCATCGTTTTTATTTTTAATTTCACTTATTCTGCTACAGGCTTCTTGTTTGGTCCTTTTCATCTACTTCTAAGACAATATTTGAATTTCCGTCAAAATTGCTCTGCATTCTCTCCACTTCTTTTAGCCTTAATTGTATCTTTCTCTTTAACAAGATTCTTTGCAACTATCTTTCTCTCTGTGGACATTAGACATACCTTTTATCATTCTCTTAATGCATTTTTTCTCATATACAGCCTCTTTCACTTCATCACTCCACAAAACATGTTTTAAAAATTTTCAATAGCATAACTCCACATATTCTCGCACACCTTGTAACATGACTCTTTTCATACTGTTCCAAGCAGCTTACTCGTCTTCTTTATCACTGTTTTTCATTAATTATGTTCGAAGATTAATTTATTGTGTAATCTTTTTCATACAGGACTTGTACTTTCTTTCTAATCATTTTAACTTTCCTCTGATTTCTTTTACTTTTTTCATTCTCTCACCCATCCTAAACAAACCAGTAATGAATCTGGATGTATATTTATTCTTTTGCCATGTGTATTTATGAACAGACTTACCACATATTTGAAGCAGAGATTTTTCTGATGAGCAAGAACTCATTAAACAATTATCATTCTCTTTCATTCTTGGGTATCAGATTCAGAATGGCTGGATAACTTTTTTTTATTATCCTCTTGTCTCGTTCCCACCCATCCATTCATGTCACCTAATTTTTTTCTCCAAATTGAATTCATTCAGAATGATGCACATTTTTGCCCAAACACGTTTTTGTTCTTTCTATTATCAATATTCAATGAAGTGTAACATGTAGCTTTCACCACCCTGTTGATTCCTATTTCCATATGTAACCATGATAACCTACATGACATTGAGTCATACTTTCTAGTATGCTTTTCAGACCATTTCACCCTTTCATTCATAATGAAACCCATCCCTTCACTTCCCTGCATTTATTCAATTCCCCACACAAAATCAGACAATCTTCATTCAGATCTATTACACATCCTGCCCTTTTCTCTGGGTTTCTTTCCTTTACATTTCAATCATCAGTTTAGGCTCTTTATCATTCACTCCTTTTGTATTACAAACTGCAATCTTCCATATGCTATAGCCATCACTAAATAGGTCCACAGATATCAGGTTTTCACAGGACACATATGAAAACTGCAAATTAGATTACAGTCACCATCCATCAGTTTTGGCATATTTTTACCACAATGCCACAATCACAACCAATGTTCCTATGTACCATAAGATTGATGACACCAATCAATGAAAAAGTATTCAATAAGATTAAGATATTTATGGAACCACTAAATACATATTGGATGACAAAATATGTATATATCTATTAAAGACTTGTCTATTGATAAGTGACCATTTTAGGCAGGAAACCAGAGGAATTGAGGCTAATAGAGGTAAAGAGGCGAAGCTCTAGAACTTATTAACAAATTGGAAATAAAACAAGCTTGTCAGGTCCAGACAACATACATCAAACAGAACTTTTAAAAATTCAAATGTGCAGCAACTAATCTGACACTCTAAAAATGTACAAATGTTCATATAATCCTGCAAATTAAAAAGGGGACCAATGTAAGATTTTTATAAAATTAGGGTCCAGGTAAATCCAATAAATTACAGTTTAAAATCTGTTCCAACTAATTTGGTGGAAAATATTGTCAAATACAATATGAACAAATATTGTATTGAAGGCACATTTTGCCAGCAAAACAGCAGCACAGCTTTGGCAAAGTTAAGGTTTAATTTGGATTACGGTACTTAGAATTCTTTGAGTGCATCAGCAAACATGAAACTAAGAGGAGAGATATGGCAGATATTGTTTACTTGATCTTGAAGAATTAGACTTCTTGAAAAAAATAAGTTATTTGATATGTTTTCTTGTGGTTCATAACTACTTAGTTAACATAAAACTGAGGAGGACAGAAGAATATTTCTTGCAATGGTTTTAGGGAAAAACTGAGCTATCCTAAAAGATCTTATCCAGACCAAACCTTTTTAAATGATCTGGAATTAAGCATGAGGAGTGAGACATCTATCTTTGCAAATTATTTGGGATGCTTAAAACAAGGACTGGTGAAGAGCCCTTCAAAAGACACCTCCAAGTTGGAGAAACAGGTTTACAAAAAGCAAATATGGTTCACATCACACAAGTACCGATTAGGTCTGAAAGAGGTGACTGACAAGGAAAGAAGATAGGGAGGTTAGTTTTTTTGTCTTCCAAAGGAGAAGCTTTTATGTAGTATTGTTCTGTCCTGTCTGGATGAACTCACTGAGCAGTTTCATGTAGATGTTAAAGAGGAGAGACTCAAGCCCTGAGGCACCCCATATTGTAGGGATTGACAATTCCTCCTGCCCCAACACCAACTGAACCCAGCCATGGAGAAAGGAGGATGATGACTGCAAAATAGTGCCTCTCACTTCCAACCCGTGGAGCTGGTTCAGAAGGATTTGATGGTATCAAAAGTCATTGAGAGATTCAGGAGAGCCAGGATAGTTGCATCACCCCCGTTCTAGTCCTCCAAAGATCATCAGCAAATGCAACCAATGCCTTCTCGGTGGTAAACCCTGGTCTGAATGCAGACTGAAAAGGGTCCAGATAATTAACTTCATCCAGAGTTAGGGATGAACTCTCAATAACCTTCCCCAAAACTGGAAGATTGGAGACTTAACAAAAGTTATCTAATCCAGCTGTGTCTAAGGTTGGCCTCTTAAGAAGGGTGGGGGGTACCACCACCAATATCAAGGCGGGTAGTACCACCGCTTCCCGCAGACAGGCATTAATCATCACTTGAACCCAGTCACAAGCCATATCTCAGCAGACCTTACCCAACCAGGCAGGGCATCAGCCCAAAATAAAGGTGGCCAAACTTACAGCCACAATTTAATTTAAATGAATTCAGTTATAGCTCCTATTTCAACTAAGAGGAAGAATCAAGCTGGTTTCTAAATTTCAGGGAAGGAAAGGCAAATGAGGGGAAGGAAGCTAGTGCAGTCCACTTTGGACTCCATCCCACCTGGCCAATTTGCACAACATCTCATGTGGCTTGTGAAAGGCCTGAAAACCTCTAATCGCACCATCAAACAACAGGAAGTTTCCAGTTGTCATATTTACCGAGGGCTTGAAAACAAGGGAACAATATTTGCAAAACAGATTGCAAAATTAAGCTGCAGAAATAGAATGAGTTTGATGCTTCTTAGATGTTAGAATCCAGACATCCTGGTTATTATTACACAGCTTTACTGCTTGCAGTGAACACACACACACACAGAGAACACTTTGATTTAAGCTATCCCTTGAAGTTTCTGTAATTTATGAGATGTGGGTTGGGCTGATCAACTAAGCAGATACACAATCATAACTGATAAACAATATGGGCATCAAGAATTTTAGCCTCGCTTGAACAGCAGAGCTGCCAAGCTCCAAATGAAAAAATGTACTGAAGGAGAGAGAAAGACAAGTGGATGGCTTACTAGCTGACAGTGAAGGAGATTTAATTAAACTCTGATGCATTATTTTTACCTAGTTAATCACTGTATTTGTCACTGCAAGGGGTTGACATGGAACCTGGTCTGCATGTCAACCACACCACTATTATAGGTGCAGGGAAAACTGAGAAAGCATGTTTTTTTTTAAAAAATTTTTTTGCCAATAATGCTAGCCAGAAGGTAACAAAGTAGTCAGTGGGGATGGAGAAAGACCAATCAATTAAGGTATAACAAATTTTCTATATTTTATCCTCTCCCTCTTCAAAGAGTTATTAGATCAAGCAGAGTAATGGTACTCCAATCAAAAAACATCATTTTGGGATTTGGGGAAAAATGTTATTTGCAAGAGGTGCTAAGAAGCAGAACTGATGATCAGTGCAAGACAATGGCAGCAGTCAAGATCCTTCTCTACTAGATCTGTCTCTGAACAATCATCTTTTTCACTTACTCGTGAAAAGTAGCCCATGAAGACTTGTTCCCCTTAACAGATTTCCTTCATGGATCCAAGTAGAATCTTGACAGGAGAAATCTACTTTTTGATGACTACTGCTACTGCTTCACATTCATTGTGTGGATCATATACCAGTCAGTGTGTATTTTTTTAACATTTGTGTAGCAACTGTCTGATTTTGTAAAGCATCCAGATATCATTAATTAATTACTATTATCTATTTTTTAGATTTGTATCCATTTTTTCTCTAGAGGCTCAAGGCAATGTTCTCCTTCTGCCTCCAACAACAGTAATCCCACAACAGTATACCCACAACAGTAATCTTGGGAAGTAGCTTGGTTGAAGAAAGGACAGGCTCAAAACTTATTTCTATGAATCAGTATACACATAAACTATATCTCCCCAATCCTAGTCTTAATTAACTACCTTAACTACCACCCAATCTTATCTGAGGTACAGTTTGCAGAGAACAATACATTATTTTACGTTTTCTATTTCACTCATGGGTTCTCATTACAAACTAAACCCACATACTGTCTAATATTCTGTGGTGGCACAGTGGTTAGAATGCAGTACTGCAGGCTACTTCTGCTGCCTGCCGGCTGCCTGCAATTTGGCAGTTCAAATCTTACCAGGCTCAAGGTTAACTCAGCCTTCCATCCTTCCGAGGTCGGTAAAATGAGGATCCAGATTGTTCGGGGCAATATGCTGACTCTGTAAACTGCTTAGAAAGGGCTCTAAAGCACTGTGAAGTGGTATATAAGTCTAAGTGCTATTGCTATTCACTGTCTAATATTCACAATCAAGTATTTTGTGCTGCTTTCTAAAGAGAAAACAGTCAATGTATAGTATTACAAGCAACTGTTAACGGAGAAAACATTGCTAGACTTGTAAGAAACTGCATAAGCTAGGGAAGAACAGCACGAAGTCACAAAAAGTGTTACAGAGGCCAACCTAGTACAAAACCAGCTGGCAATCACTTCTAGACATGTCACAGAAATTTTTTCAACAAGCAATTTCGCACAGATTTCATTTGAAGAAAGATCTGGAGGGCATTACACTGAGTATTCTGCATTTTAAAATTAGCTGGTCCATATCCAAGGGTTCAGTGAAAGCCACTCTGAGACAGGAATTAGCAACATTTGCTTATGAAAAACAATTCTCAGACCTAAACATACAGAATGAAAAGTTCAAGCATTTGGACTACCACACAGGACTGAAAGTGAAGAAGAGGGGGAACGGCAAATTGAATTGAATGTGTGAACAAATAATTTGGCCATTTTATAAAGCATGATTGATATTGGAAAAAATTAACCAATTTCACTATAAGAGAGATGTGTAAGAACCATTAATATTTTGACAGATTCCCTATATCTGCAATGTGTGTCCTCAGCCTTCATCTTGACTATTTCATGCTGGTTCAAAATTCTATACCCTCTAAATGGGGTATAAATGAAAACAGAATCTAAACCACCTGGTAACAAAAATAAAATAAAATATTGCTTCTGTATAATTTCTGTGGGGTTTTTTTGGCGGGGTGTGTGTGAAGAGATGTTCCTTATTATGCAGTCATTTTTTAAAAACAAAATTCAGACTTCGTTGAGTTTTTGAAAGTTTAAAAAAACCTTTAGCAACAAAGAATAATACAAAGACAAAAACAGAGTATTTGCATTTGGCTCCCTAGGCACCAAAATGCCTTAAGGAAAAGCAATACTATACTATTTTTTCCCTTAGGAAATAAAAAGTTTGTACTTCTTTATACAAATGGTAAACTAGGATGAGCTGGATAGTTTTCAATATTTTAGATAATATCTGCCAGAGACCTGGAATTTTTTATGCTTGGTGAGTAAAGGAGGCTTTTCAAGGAAGCACAGTTCATACAGTAATTCCATTTGCAAGATCACTAACATGTGCCAATTTAGGATAATAGGATAAAAACTACAAATACATGGATTTCAGTCACATTTTGAGTCAAATTGGACTATTTTTGGATTAATTCCATGGATTTAACAAGACCCCCAATGACTAGAGCCAAATCAGGGGTTACCTGGCAGCTTTCTAAATGAACATCTTTTTAGAAATAGTAATTTTATTAAAGAGTACAACTGTAACGTAAAATTAATACAAACTAAAATATAAAAGAATAAAAAGAAAAAATAGAAGGTGCAGAAGAAAAAATAGAATGAGAAATAGAAAAAAGATAAAAATACAGTAAAGAAAAAGAAAAGAAACATATAAAGTGACTGTCCTATTCATTGAAGTATAAACAATTTTAGTATCTTATCATTTTCTCTTAAAATACAATAAATGATCTCTTCTCATATCCCATCTCTCTAAATAAATTAATGAAGCCTCCTCATTCCAGTCCTGCTGTCAATAAAAGTCTGTTAAGATAAAAACATGTATATTTTAACTGTGATCAATTAAATCAACTTTATATTCCTTTCTTTTCTTCTAAGTACAGGTAGTCCTTGACTTACAACTGTTGATTTAGTGATGGTTCAAAGTTACAATGGCACTGAAAAAAGTGACTTCTGACCGCTTTTCACACTTACGACTATTGTAGCATCCCCATGGCAACTGAGTCATATTTATGACAGTTACAGTATCCCGGGGTCATGCAACCTTCTGACAAGCAAAGTCAATGGGGAAGCCAGATTCACTTAATAACCGTGTTACCAACTTAACAACTGGAGTGATTCACTTAACAACTGTGGCAAGAAAGATCGTAAAATGGGGCAAAATTAACTTAACAACTATCTCCCCTAGCAACAGAAATTTTGGGCTCAATTGTGGTCAAGGACTACCTGAATCTAACTCTTTAGTCCCTTCAAATAATGTCCTAGAACTTGATATTTTTTCATTTATTCTTTGTCCCTTTTCACAAAATTCTTAAAATTTTTAATAAGTCTGCTTTATAAATCCAAATAGGTCGTTTTTTTAGTTTGTTATTTATACATCCTTTTTAATTATTAAGATATCAACTGGTTTCTTTTGCATATCATATTATATCTTTCTCCATGTCATTTTTTTAGTCTGTCATTTAAAAATCCACTTTCAAATCAGTCTTGATGTTGTCAGATATGTAGAACTTGTTCCATAACATCTCTTAAACACAGTCTATTTATACAGGCAGACACATATAAAATTAACTTCTGGGTCCATTGTTCAATAATATCCTTCAATATGTCCAATGTTAAAATATTTTGCTTCATTCAATTCAGATGAGTTCTCTTTTAATTATAATCTTTATCATTCATTCTAATTTCCTCAAGTGTCCAATTTTTAAAATTTTCCTTATGTTCTCTTTAAAAAAAAAACATTCAAAACAAGTGCATTTTCCCAGGGTAAGGAGTCTTTATAAATAATTCCAAAATTTTACTTCAAATTTATCTGGATCTTTACTTCATTTATAACTTTCTAAAACCAAACTTTTAAGCATCTTTTTGCTTTAAAAAATTCTGAAACAAAAAATTACAGTACTTAAAATTGTAATTAAAATCTCTTTCACTAAAGATTGAAGAAAACTCACCCACTGTAAAACAAGTTGATCCTAATACTGTATTAGGATCCTTAGGTTCCTAAAAGCTGAAAGACAATTAACAAGCAATTTTTGAAAATTATTTAAAAAGGAACTATGCAAACTTGGTATCCTTTTGAAAGCACAACCATGTTTTGAGCAAGATGGCGGATCCCTCATCTTCAGAGCTCTAAACCCACTAGAGACCACCATCTTGCTGTTTCCTCACAAGGAGCAGCTGTCTGCAGCACCTGTGGGCGATCTGAAGTCGTCTTCTTGTTCAGAGGGGAATTATAAAGAGCTGATCTACTTTCTGGCTTGTATCATTTTGCTGCAGTCATTGGATCCACTGTCTTCATTATTTCTTCCCCGGAAGTCAAAGGTTTGATTATATTTCCATTTCCTGTGCTTAAGCTTATTTTCTCCACACTTGTGCCTTAAGAATCTGTAGCAATACCGGCAGCACTGAATTTGTTTTATTCTACTGTTTTCAGCTTTTTCTCTATCACCTTGCAGTGTTTCAAACCAGTGTTCCAAATCTATTTATTTCGCTTACACAACAGCAAACAGAAGTGCCAGAATTTCTATCGCTAAGAATGTGTTCATGTGATATCACAATTTAGAGCTGTGTTGCTCAGTGATGGAAATTCTGGTCCCAATTACTGTGATTAACTGAGCAGTACCCCTATAAGACTGCGCTTCACGGGCAGAATGTTGTCAATTCGAAACCCAGCAGAACTTTTAAAAATATCGTTTTTCTTTCCTTGAGTTACTTACTTTTCCTCTGGGCCTTTGTTTTATTACTATTTTAGTAAATACAGTTGGGCACTATTTTATTAATTCTCTAGTTACTTGAAGTAGAAACATTTCATCCGCAGCTCCCATGAGGAAAAGCTGGAAAAATACAAGAAAGGATTTTTTTTACTTTAAACTTGGTTGCATGCTTCCTGATATGTGTGCTTTGATGCTTCAACTGTATATATAAATTCAAGTTCATATACATATTACAAACACACACATATGTGTGTGTGTGTTTGCACGCCAAAGGGGGGGAAAAAGAAAAAAAAAATCTTGACAATTGTTTTTCCTGGCATGGAAAGTAAAGAGGGCACACAACAGCAGGGGAATTGTCTAATGGCCATAGCAGCTTGTAGTCTGGACTGATTTTTTTTTTTATAAGGCTGCCAAAGCATCTCAGTTCAGAAAAGAATTTCCTTATGCTATCTGAGAATAAAACAGCATCAGCACAGGATAGGAGCAGATATGTTCTTAGATGAGCAGATCTATTATAAATTCTATTGTAACCGGCTTTATATTAATCACTACAACTAACTCTACTTTCCAAGGTTAACATAAATCTACATGTTCCAGAGCTCCATCGAGGGAAAGCAAAGTACAGATTTAATCCAAAGCAAATCTAAAATATTGTTTTAATTGCTTATTCGTACATGTGTTTGCAAGTAAGAACAGCTCCAGGAGCATGCTACCTTTCCAAATTAATTTTGTTTTAATTGCTGTATTCTGATTGTTTTGCTTTATGATACCGTTTTATTTAACCTTGTTTAAATTAAAGATGACTTTTATTGCTTGTTCGGTATACTATTCTGGTTCTGGTTTGGAAAGACGAAAATTATAAAAATAAAAATAGACAAAAGAATACAATATGGGACACTAGGAGTTACAGATCTGCCCAGATCGCTATTATGGATTTATTAGGCTATCCAATTTTAAAACACAGGAATCAGAATCTTGCTCTAATGGATCTAGAATCATTTTTGTACTGGCAGGGGATCTGCACAGGTCTCAAGTCAGAGGACTTTTCCATTACGCACTCCTTAAAGCTTTTAACCTGAGTGCCACACATAAACCCTGAGAGTTCTCCAATTATGCAAACTATGCGCACTATCACAGAGTGATCATACTTCCTTATTTTAAAAGAAATTTCAAAAACTGAAATGAATTAGGATGCTAGACTGTTGAGTTTAAGCTTTTAATTATATCAGGAATTAAAGCTAGGCATTTGGGATTTTATACTTTGGGAGAGTGGGCTTCCTGGTTAATAAAACCGATACACTGGAGATGCCAAATAAAATTAGCTTTCCTATTTGGACTGGAGTTTAAATTGCATTTTCTACCTAAAGTACAAAGAAGTAAAAACAAGCAAACGTACACCTCTACAGGATGCAAGCTTTATTAGGAACCATTTAAAGAGGCATTATGAATATGCAGAAGGGAATTGCATATTAACAGCTAGAATTTTACTTTATATTTTTTGTGTTTGCCATCCCCATCACAGATGAGGTTAAGTTATTTCTCTGTTCGAAAAGCATCTTTTTAGGCAGGGGGAACAACTGCAGCAAAACAAAAACCAGAACTCTGGCAGCATATGCCATTCTCCTCCATGCCAGAGGTGGGTTCCTCCCGGTTAGGACTGGTTCGCCCGAACCAGTAGCGATCACCTGGTGTCGTCATGATGATGTCACGGATCCGGTTTGGTCGGTGCCGGTCCATGGACGACGCCATCTTTTTTTTGAATTTTTTTTGAATTTTTTTTTCTTCTTCTGCGCATGCACAGAAGCCAAGTTTCCGGCACTGCGCATGCGTCGCCATCTTGTTTTTTGGCTTTTTTTGGGGGGGGATTTTTTTGATTTTTTTTCCACTGCGCATGCGCGCCCACGCGGTGTGGGACAAAGCGAACCGGCAGCAAGGTAAGTTAGAACCCACCCCTGCTCCATGCTTATATATGTTGTCCTCTGTGAAAAATTAATTTGATTTGCCTTGTTCCATGTATCAATCCCATTAATTGCAAAGCCAGCACGTGCAAATCAATAAAGTCCCAATACTTAGCTTTGTTTCAAACTTTCAATGTACTTAAAAGCTGGAAATCCAGTGATCTTTGCTATGATCAAGATTTCCACCATTTGCTTTTCAGAATCCCTTTGCTATTTTCTTGGCCTTGGTCAGAAATCTAAGTCTATTTAATACGACTAGAGCTTTCCAGCAAGAGATTCAGGCTAAAATAGGAACATTAACCTAACATTAACCTAGTTCACGTGCTTCTGAACTTTGCCATGAAACTGCCATTTTCTCTCTCCATTTCTCCACTCTTAATTTCTTTTCCCTCCCTCTTAGTATTTAATTTACTTTCTAAATCGATTTCAATCTTCTTTGCATAGCTTATTTTCCTCTGTGTTTTGTCTTGCTTAGGACCTTGTACTGCCCACGATCCTTGTGCAGTTTAATAGCAGTTCAACCAATGGCAAACAGAATCCTGAGATCAAAACAGTCCATTCAATAATCATCATCAAAGGCCCTGCTAACTGATCAGAAACTCTTCTGACAAATCAAACAACTACGCCAACCAGCCTATTACCATCACAAAACTCCTTAGCATATTATTTATCTGAAAAGGATACCACTACTATGATGTTTTAGAACTGTTTTCAAGCAAGGTTTCGTTTTCCCCTTTTGGAAAAAGTGTGATATAATAATCTCCCTCTCCAAAGTATTTTTTTTTAAAGTATAGTATTTTTAAAAACTTCCTTTTCCATTTACAAGTGACACTCCATTAAATACAAGGGAGATGACAAGGCATATATCTGTATGCAGTAAGCAAGAATAATTTCATTGGAATTTTTTATTTAAAAAAACTGTTTTTTGAGCTTCCCATAATAATGCCCATATAATTAACAAGAGGGCAGCAAAAACATTTAAGTAGAAAAAAAGAAAAGAAAAAGTAACTTTGTCTACATTTCTGTCACCCACGTGTTATAGAGGAGAAATTGTCACAAAAATCATAATGAACCAAAGCAGATGCGTTTCTAGACAGAGGTGTACAGGTAGTACTTGACTTACAACCATTTGTTTAGTGACCATTCAAAGTTACAACACTGGAAAAAATCACTTATGACCTTTTTTCACATTTACAACCATTGCAGTATCCCCATGGTCACGTGATCAAAATTTGGAACTGGGCAACCGGCTCATATTTATGACGGTTGCAGTGTCCCAGGGTCATGTGATCACCTTTTGGGAGCTTCTGATAAGCAAAGTCAACGGGGAAGCCAGGTTCACTTATCAGCCGTGTTACTCAGTTAAGAGCTGCAGTGATTCACTTAACAACTGGGTTATAAAATGGGGCAACACTCACTTAACAACTGTCTCACTTAGCAATAAAAACTTTGGGCTCAATTGTGGTCGTAAGTTGAGGACTACCTGTATACCAGGCATTTGGGCTGGCGAAGGTAGGATGTCTCCTTGAAGTTTTGGAATAGATCAGCAGTCCTGAATGTGTGCTGGTGCAAATCATGAAAAGGGAAGAAAAGGGAAGAAAAAGACTTCAAAGAGTAAGGAATTAGAAACCAACTGAAAGGTAGTAAAAAAAAATTAAATCTCTCAGTAGTGGCTGACTGCAAAAGGCACTTTGAGAACCACGTGCAGTACAAGTGATATTGAAGCAACTGCTCCAGCTTTAGGATTGGAAGCAGGTGCACTCATCCCTAACCAGAACATTTTTCAGACCTGACTGAGTTGTTTCGTCCAGACTGTCATCCACACTTTGCCCATATAGAGCCAAGAATGTGCAACCTTTATGGGTGCTGGCCTCTTCTGAATGCAAAACCCGCTGTTAAGAAAATGTTAAACGGGCAAGAATTCCTGCAACCACATGAATACACCCACACCCACACGAGAAACAAGCATCTATTTTCTTTGAAGGGAAAAGTGAATCTAGCTTGAAACAAAAATGATTGTCTTCCACAATGAACTAAGGTAACATATGCCGAAAGGGAAGTGCATGGAAGCCTCACAGGTATGCAGGTGACAGATGTGCAGGGTGTGGTCAGCTGCACAGAGATTTGTACAAAATACAACTAGAACAACAACTATTAAGTATTCCAGAAGGTTCACAAGTTCACCTATGGAACAGACATGAATAAGGCAGGTCTTCCATTCCAGGTTCAACAATGAAACACAGTGAGTACAGGCACTCTTCGACTTAACAACCACCGAGCCCAAAATTTCTGTTGCTAAGCAAGACAGTTGTTAAACTGAGTTTTACCCCATTTTACGACCTTTCTTGCCACAGTTGTTACATGAATCACTGCAGTTGTTAAGTGGATCATTCATTCATTAAGTGACTCTGACTTCCCCCAATGATTTTCCTTGTCGGAAACTAAGCAAAGTAATTGGGGGAAGCCAGATGGTGATCACTTGACCCCAGGACAGTGCAACACTCATAAATACATGGCAGTCGCCAAGCATCAGAAATTTGATGACATGACCAATGGGATGCTGCAAGAGTCATAAATGTGGTGTGTGTGTTTGTGTGTGTGTGTGTATGTATGTGTATGTGTGTATACACACACACACACACACACACATTCAGTGCCACTGTAACTTTAAATGGTCACTAAATGAATGGTTTTAAGTTGAGGACTACCTGTAATCTGTCAGGATAGACTGTTTGCAAAAAATCTATGTCAACTTCAAGAATATGAGAAGGAATTCTTGAGGAATCTCTTCAAAGATAACATGAGTAAAAAATTAAAGGCAGAATGACAGCTGTCCCAAATTTCTTCATACCCATGAGAACCGAATCGGTTCACAGAATCCAGAGAAGAAACTCCAGGTTCTAACAGAAAACTGACTGAGAAGTACAATAAATATATAAAAAAAGGTAAAAGAGTCCCTGTGGATTTTACTCGGCTAGTTGTTGCTGACTCTAAGGGGAGGTGCTCATCTCCATTTCAAGGCTATTGAGCCAGCGCTGTCCGAAGACATTTCTGCAGTCATGTGGCCAGCATGACATCATAGAGCGCTGTTACACTCCTGGGCGGTGACTCAGTGGTTAAGGCTTGTTGCCTGGAAAGCCGGCAGCCCAAGTTTGAGATCTGAGAGCTACGCAGTAGGGTGAGCCCCCATCCTTGCCCCAGTTCCTGCCAACCTAGCCGTTCGAAAGCATGCAAATGCAAGTAGGTAGATAAATAGGTACCACTTTGGTGAGAAGGTAACACTCAATATATAAAAGCGGTAAAAAAGATAAACTTGATTCTGGTAATTATTTGGAAAAGGTTTGGATAAAAGCTGCAATATAACATGTAGTTTCCCTCTTGGAACATTATGACTCAGAAATGGTACCAATTGTGAAGTCAAGAGTGAAAAACAGATCCAATTAGAATGTTTTAGTCTAGATTTCTAAGACTCATCTTAATTCCATAAATATTCCAAGTGGGACCAGCTGCAAAATTATGTGTGATAGATCAGGGTTCCCCAATCTATGGGCCCACTACTAGGCCGCAGCCTATTCGCAACTGGGCTACGTGAGTGGCCAGCTGGCACACGTGCACGCTCAGCCCCACTTGTGCGAGTGTTGAGGGCGCTCGTGGCTCCACTCACGTGAGCGCTCACCACCCCACTTGCGCGAGCAACAGGTGCATGCGCCATCCCCTCTTTCCCCCTCCCCCCCGCTCCGGGCCACCAACTGGGAAAGGTTGGGGAACTCTGATAGATGATGCATGTAGAAATCCTGAAATTTAAATTGGTAAAATAAACATCAATTTATGTTGCAAATACACATTTGGAAGAATATTTGGATTAAGGGAACAGAAGATATAAGTGTAGTGAAACTTTAATTTAGTTTTAGCTTAGTTTAATTTAATAACTTAGAGGCTGCCTCATCAAAACCATAAAAAAGTGAAAGTTAGAATATTTTGGACATGTGATGCGACACCCAGAAAAATACGGCATACTTCACTTAATCCTACAAGGAAAGATTGAAGCCAAACGAGGTCCAGGCAGAACAACAACATCATGGCTTCAAAATCTAAGGGATTGGTTTGGACAAAACTCAACAGCACTTTTTCGTGCGGCTGTTGATAAAAATAGGATCGCCAACGTCCAATGACGGATATGGCACAACAAGAAGAAGAGGCTGCCTGCTTATAAAAACTCTGGGTGGCTTAGAACTTTAAAAGAAAATAACAGCAGCCGCCACAAACAGAATTGTCCAGACATAACAATTACAAATCCAAAGGGGTTCAATACCCACTCTACCTCAAAGCATGGGAGAATAGCCAGGTTTTCAGTGACTTGCTGAACATCACCAGGGTAGGAGCCATATGGATCTCTGGAGGGATCTTATTCTAGAGGACAGGCACTGTGGCTTTCTAGGTCTTGCTAGATGACACTGCTTAATTGAAGGGTCTAGATCAGTGGTTCTCAACCTTCCTAATGCCGCGACCCCCTCCCCGCCACCGCGACCCCCTCCCCGCGCGTGCGCGTTGCCAGGTGAGAAGCGATGAGGTGACAAAGGGGGCGTGGCACCAAGATGGCGGGCTAGCGCGCGCTTAGGCGACCCCTGTGAAAGGGTCATTCGACCCCCAAAGGGGTCGCGACCCACAGGTTGAGAACCGCTGGTCTAGATGAATATCCATTCTGCCCAATCTTACAGGATAGGCAGAAATTATCAGATAAAGCAGTCCCTTTAAATAATCAGGCCCTGTGCCATGGAGGGCTTTATAGCTGTAACTAGCCCTGTTAATTGCACCTGAAAACCAACTGGTAACCAGTGCAGCTCATGGAGCAGGACTGTCACATAGACCTACACCAGCACATTCATTACTGCCCATATCACTGCATTCTGGGCTAGCTGTAGTTTTCAAGTGGTCCAAAGGTAGCTCCATGTACAATGTACTGCAATGGTCCATTCATGAGGACGTTCCTTCTTTTTCCCTTCCTTATTCCCAAAAGAGTCAAGGCAGGTCTAACTTGAATTTCTCCCTCATCCCCTCCTGTCTTTCTGAGCTATGCTGATGCTTTTGTAATAGCTGGATTATATGTTCTTCAAAGCTACATTTGTAGTCCTCTACATCATCTGCGCCATGGTGTCACAGTGGTTAGAATGCAGTATTGTAGGCAAACTCTGCCCACAGCCAGGAGTTCAATCCTGACCAGCTCGAAGATTGACTCAGCCTTCCACACACACCCAGATTGTTGGGGGCAATATGCTGACTCTATAAACCATTCAGAGAGGGATGTAAAGAGCTACGAAGCAGTATATACCGGTAAGTGCTACTGCTCTCTTCCCCATTAGATTCAGTCTCCCACCCTAAACAAAGAAAACACTGGCATTGTGGTAAGAAGCACAGAATCCTCTTCATCCTGTGGTTCACTGTCTAGTTTCAGTGGTGGGAGATCGGGGGGGGGGGAGAAGGGGCATGTGCAAGAATTTAAAATGAAAGTGAAGCACAGGGCTTCAGGCGAGGACATATGTTGTGGTTTCCCACAACCTTTCTGATTCAGGGTAGCCTTTCCAGTGAATCAGATATTTTCCTCCTCCCCTTGCATCTAGAATGCATTCTACTCGATCTTGTCCCCATCTTCCCAAAATGCAGGGATGGGGGGGAGGAACAGTTTTACAATGCCAGAGGCGGGAAGATCCTCTAGTACTGTGATGGCGAACCTGTGGCACGCATGCCATAGGTGTGTGCGGGGGCACGCACGCATGTGCAGGGCGCATGTATGCGTGGGGTGTGTGCGGGGGCACATACGCATGTGCAGAGTGCATGTATGTGCAGGGCGCATGTGGGGATGCATGCGCGGCAGGGTTCATGCACGGGGGGGCGCACACATTGCATTTGGGGGGTTCGGGTGCGCGTGCATGCATACGCTTTGGGCACTCGGTCCGGAAAAGGTTAGCCATCACTGCTCTAGTACAAGTTGTGGCCAATGGAAGAATGGATGAACTTCCATAGAAGCAGGCATTTGCAAACCAAAAGCCACTGGAACAATCTGTTGAGTAATCAGGGAGGCGCCTTCCAAAATCTTACAACAAACAGCCTTCCAAAATCTGACTGTCAATTGAGGACCGTGGTATGAGATCACATGACCGACTGAGATCCTGTACCTACAAATGTGGTCTAGACAAAGTTGCACAGTTGTGCTGAGGAAAGAACCTTACAAAGAATGAAATGAGCAATCTCGGTAAACAAATCCACCACCACAAAAATTGTTATTTAACCCTGAAAAAACCAGTAATAAAATCCCACGGTGCTGCTGGTGAAGGAGAACTGAAGCAAAACAGCTTTCCAGGAATATGTTGGACCAGCAACAAATATGACAAGACGAAACAATGCTTGACGTACACTCTCATCTTCAGCCAAAATAGCTCTCCTCTGCCCAATGCAAAATTTTAAGTGACCCCTACATCATGTCCGGCAGTTCTGTTGTCATGGCAGAGTTGCAACATCTTATCCCTTAAAGAAAGAGGAACATAGATGGAACAATTGCTCGTCATTCATAGATAAAGATGAAGACTTGGCTTATGGGGTTCACTGGAAATCATCCATTTTGAGCCCTGACGTATGCAACCTATTACTGTTGCATTCTAATCCAACCTAGCAGATTACGCCCTGTATCCCTACCTCCAATATTTCTGGAAGATCTAATCTCTGGGGAGGTTAGAGTTGCTTGGCTGCATGTAGAGACACATGAGCATGGAACATTACATTCAGAAATATGAGCACGTAAGCAATGTCCTATTGGGTTGGATTCCTGGCTAACCAGTGCAACTGTCTGTTTGTCATAGAAGCCAACCAACTGCACAAGGAAGCCCACTACTTTCTCAGCAATGGCCTTCAGAGACAGTCACACTGCTACCGGGGCTAATAAGTGACATAGTGTCTCTGGTAATTTGTTCTATGAGCCAGGAATATGGGTAATATTTAAAACAAAAAAAACCTGTGTCCACCTAATGTGACAAGGTGTAAGATATTATGCTTCTTGGCAGAATTTTCAATTCTGGTGATCTGTGTGCACCCATACAGGTAATCCTCAACTTACAACAGTTTGTTTAGCGACCGTTCAAAGTTATAACAGCACACTTATGACGGTTGCAACATCCCCATGGTCACGTGATCAAAATGTAGATCCTTGTCAACTGACTCATATTTATGATGGCTGCAGTGTCCTGTGTGATCACCATTTGCAACCTTCTGACAAGCAAAGTCAATGGGGAAGTCAGATCCATGTAACAACCATGTTACTAACTTAACAATTGCAGTGATTCACTTAACAACTGTGGCAAGGAAGGTCATAAAATGGTGCAAAACAAATGTATCGCTTAAAATTATGGGCTCAATTGTGGTCGTAAGTCAAGGATTACCTGTACTGGATGAATTGCTCAATCTGGGAGATGCCTCCGTCACTGGAACACAACTTTTATCTCAAGCAACTCTTTGTTGAAAATGTCACGATTCCATTCAGCTTGGGAGAAGTAAACCTGGAATGGAATGGACAGGTAGTCCTCAACTACGACCACAATGAAGCCCAAAATTTATGTTGCTAAGTGAGACATTTATTGAGTTTTGCCTCCTTTTACGACCTTTCTTACCACAGTTGTTAAGTGAATCAGTGCAGTTGTTAAGTTAGTAACACGGTTGTTAAGTGAATCTGGCTTCCCCACTGACTTTGCTTGTCAGAAAGTGGCAAAGGGGGATCCCATGACCCCGGGACGCTGCAACCGTCGTGAATATGAACCAGTCGCTGAGTATCTGAATTTTGATCACGTGACCAATGGTCATAAGTCACTTTTTTCCAGTGCCGTTGTAACTTTGAACAGTCACTAAACAGTTGTTAGTTGAGGATTACCTGTACATGGCAGATTTCTCTCCCTCCCCACTCCACGCCTTTTTCGCTGTATGAAAAAGAATGGGCTCTTAATGCAAAATCTGAAGGATCTGTTTCTACCACAAGGGGGCAGGAGGGGTCTAGATGTTTGAGCAATGGCTGTGAAAAGGATTTGCAATTATTGAAATGCTGCTTGCTCTTGAGTAGACAATCTAAATTACTGTCCTTTGTTTAAGAGTTGAGACAGCAATCTTGTAAACCCTGCAAAGTTAGGGATGACTTTTTTATACACATTCACAAAGCTTTGAAAATGCATGGCGTCCTTCACATTTCTAGGTTCTTGGCTATAAACTGTGTTTTTGTAGGTTCCTGTACCCTAAATAGTCCAACTGGGGAAGACTGAATGCACATTTTCCCAACCAAATAAAATGTCTGTGTTCATGGAATTGTTCTAAGACATCTCTCATGTAAAGATAGATCTTTTGAAAAGATCAGTATATCATCCAGTAAACCACAACATATATTTCCCCCCAAAACATCAGGAAATATTTAATGGAGAAGACTACCCTATAATTAGCCAAGCCAAAAGTATTACTGTGTATTCAAATTTGTCATGTCTGTTCCCGAATGGTGTTAAATATTTGTGTCTCTCTTTCATTCTTGATCAAAGGATACGTGCCTCTCAAATCCGACTTCATGAAATAGCATGCCTTCTGAAGGCCGTTCAAGAGATATGAAATAAGAAGCAATGGGTAGAGATCGCTAATGGTTACACTGTTCGGGACCCTATAGGGATGTAAAAATGTTGGCACAGATGTAAAGGACCAAAAATAAATAAATCCTTTCTTCAAATTGTTAGGCAGAAATTCCTTTAAAGAGGATAACTCTTGAATAGTATTACCTCTTAGTTGGGATCTGAACTCCTGGCTTCAAGTTCATTGTACAGTCACATGCCTGATGAGGAGGCTATACAGGGTTTCTTCCTCACCTAATAAAGTCCATTCCCCAAACCAGGGGTGGGTTCTAACTTACCTCGCTGCTGGTTCGCTTCCTCCAGGTCCGAACCGTGAGGAACCCACCTCTGCCCCAAACTGAGAAATGCTAGTAAATACCAGCGTTCTGTAAGGCTCAGAATGGAGGGGTTTGCTAATGTTTTGGCCAGATTTGAGGTCCGTTACTCAAGTGCACCAAGGGATTTCTTCCAGCATTCTCCCCAATGGGGCAAAGAGAGGGGCCAGGCCTCCCAGATGTGGTGGGAAACTCATCCCCTCTCCCTGTCCATTTAATGACCCAAACAGTTGCCTAAGGACCACAACTGAGAGAGCTAGGATCGTGGTCGTTGAATGAAGCGGTCACGTAGCACTTCGCTGAACAATCACTTCATTCAATGACCACGATTCCAGGCACAACTGTGGCTGTAATTGGAGGACTACCTTGATAACTAAAACTAAAACTTGGTAATTCATATCAAGACAGACAGTTCCTCAAAACCAAATACCACCTTGGAAAACTACTGATAATTACTGCAAATACTTCAACGTTAGCATGTTGGAGTCAAGATATCATGTACCTGTTAGCAACCCAAAACCTCACATTTTGCACAAAGTAGAGCTTCTGGACATTCCTCAAGGGTAGCTCCCTATAAAGTGCAATACGGTAGTCAAACAAGCCCATTATCTTTTTGAGCATCTTTTGTCATAAATGACACACTAGCCAATAAAAGATCCACTAAGCTAATCAAGGGTTTATCGGCTTTTTTCTCTTATATGTTAAATGTAGACTATTCAGGGACTTCTCTCTTGTTTGAGAAGTCGTTTGAGAGAGCACAGGCAAGCTTTCTGCATCAGGAAAACCATTTACAGACTTTGAAATGATGGTCTCTTCCGTCTACTGTACGGAAGATGGTCTCTTCCGTCTACCCTACCATACCAAGAGAATATAGAGTCTTACAGATGGAACCACAGGAAGGAGAAAGATTCCCAAGTCATCAGCACTTTCACAAGTCTGGCAGAATTCTTAGCCCTTCCCCCAGTTGCTCAATTATTGAATCAACTTTCCAGCATTCGAAGCTTCTAAGAGAGCTACCCACATTGTTTAATCCAAGCTGCCTTCCGGGACTCTGGCTCACTGCCAACTATTGACTGACCAGCTGTCTGCAACAATTAACTGTGGTTGGTGGCATTAGATACCCAACCAACAAAAACATCTGGGGATGCGTTTCCCCCTCCTCCTCATGGGAATGATTCCATTCAAGAAGAATTAGGAGGAGTACATGTTTGATTCAGCTTTTCAAAGCTGCACCTTGAACTATGACACTTATACCCTCACCCAGCACAAGTAAGTCAACAGACCATTCAATTACATCATTGCAGCATAACTGGCAACTGACCCAATCTTGATAATGATCTGTGGGGGTTAAAAGGAAAATATCTTCAACTGAGGAGTGATTTGCAAACACATGTAAATGCACACTCACAAACATCCACAGCCATATTCATTCTATGCAGACAGATAAAAGACACACTAGCCATTTTAAAGATACTCAGGATGGTTTGCACGTTAACAACACACACACACACACACACACACACACACACACACACACACACACACACACCCTGCAATCAAAGACAACAAACATCTATCAAAACTAACTTGAAAGTGAACTGGACATGCAATGATACAGGAGGCAATGAAATAGTGCCAAAAAGCATTGTGGGGGAGGGGGCAGGCCTGGAATACAATAGTATCCAATTAAAATCAAAATCTACTTTGCTGCCATTGTTCTACTGCCTACCCCACATGCTGCAACTGTTTACAAGTGTCAAGAGTGGAGAAGAATGAGGCAACATGGGGTTTCATCCTAAAATAGAGATGGTTGTTTCTTGGTCTTGTGATGCCAATCTGCTGTGCCTAACATCGCTTGGGCTGGCTTCACAAAATAACAGCAAAGACTTAACCCAACAAGTTGCCTGAAAACTCCCGATCCCTTTCCTTTTAAAAAGCTGCATGCCATCAAAAAAGATTGCTACGAGTCTATGTTTCAAGGAGAAAACACACAGCGAGTAAGCAGCGGAAAAAACATTATCACCCACTTCTTCTCAGAGAAAGGTTGAACTTCCCTGAAAATGTCAGTTTGCAATACTATGGTCAGAAGGAGTAGCAAAAACCTTAATTTCAGCTCCACTTAAAAATTAGTGGCTGTAGTAAATCAGGAAGTGGAACCAGTCCTATCTTTGAAAAAAAAACAAGGACGCTTTGGGTGTGTTTTTCAAACAGTTTCTACAATGGGAAATCTATTTCTATAACAATGAGCGTGTGCGTGTGTGTAATATGCGTGCTCCTTTTTTGCAGTTGTTATTTTGGGGATGCCACCAAAAAAACCCGTGAGCAAGGCCCACAGTGCCAAAATGTATTTGCTTCAGCCACAGTCCCAAAGAAGCAGACTAGTTAAGCATTTAAAATGTTGCCTGCACTCTCCATGTTGGGGGACACAATAGCAAGGAGCAGGCTGATGCAGCGTCGGGAATTAGCTATTAATGCATTGCAGTCTGCCAGACATAAAAGGAGGGGCATTCCAAGGTTAGAAGATGCCGGTATACCGCCACAAACGCTGAATTCTTGATAATGATGTGTTCGAGTTAGAACCCTTGCCCTGCCTTCCATGTCTGCCATCCATCTGGGACAAGAGAGTTGATTGGGTTCCTTGGCGTCAGAGAAATTAACATGATGCCCAAACTCTACTGTAAGCAGGAGATGGAGTAAGAGTTAATTACAATTGGCACTGACCTGTGAGCAAAGGGCATTCTTGTGGGTTTTCTTGTAAATAAGAGCTGGGCAGATAAAACAGATGAGACTTCCCATCGTTGCACCTGTTAGGCCCAAGATGGTCTCCACTAGCAGAGAAGAGGAAGAGAAACATTATTAGAAGTTCCAGTTAACGGCATATGAATAAACTCTTCCTTTGAAATGATTCGGGGGGGAAAACTAGAGGCATGTGCTCAAAGTCACATAATACGAATTAGATCCCTTTGGCCACTCTTGGTCTCTAGACTGTGAAGAACGAACTTTTTCTGCTTTCTGCTCTGGGCCTATTGGTGAAGCAGAGACTGTAATCTACGTTACTGACCGTGATACAATAAGCACATCAGCACATAATTAGTTCATAATGTGATGAACTAACGTCTTTAGCTCCATACTTACCATAAATACAGTAGATTAGGATACTACTTCATCCTTAAGTATGCATTAAAATAGAGTGAAAAGCATACACTTGTCACAATACTTCTGTTTGATAACGAAGAATGCTTAAGAGGACACTGAAACTATTTTATTTTTAAAAAATTATTTATATTTCCTATGTCTAAACCACCTAACTCCCTCAGATATGGGATTATGGGTGCTCTAGTTCTAGTATGGATCCAGATATTCATTCTTGTACAAATATAGGATAAGAATAAGCAAAGTGATACCCTCAGATGATTTCAAATTCCTTAAGTCCTTCCATACTGGCTAGGGCTGATGGGAACTGAAATTAAAGGCACAAAACAATTGGAAGGCATCTTACTCTGGAGTTCTAACATGGCAGAATCTCGTGACTGACAGCAAGCAAAAAAACCATATTTTTCCTTTTATCCCCCTTTTCTTTCCATAGCTCTGGCACTAGTATCCTCTAGAAAAGTTATTCAGTGTTATACCTAAAATAATACCATTAATGCAGTATACTGTAATATATTCACTTCTCTACTTGAACCAGTTCCTTGACGAAAAATACCAATATCCCTGCCCAGACTGTAGGTAGTCCATGACTTACAACCTTACAACCCCAGTTAGGACCGTAAGTTGTTTCGGTCATAAGTTTGAGGCACCCACATGACCGGACACTTTTTTGACATTTTTTGACATTTTTGCAATGGTCGTTAAGCAAATGCCACAGTTATAAGTATGAATCCACTTGTCGGAATGAGCGTTTTTTGCTAATAACCGGCAAAAACCATTGCCAATTATAGTCACATGATTATGGGATGCAACAATCAATCATAATGCCTCCAAAATGCAGTCACATGACTGTGGGGATGGAGACACAATATTTTACACTGGTCAGGAGTGTTATGTAGGCCGTAAAGCAGTTGTTTGTGCCCATCTTAATTTCAAGTGGTCGTTAAGCAATTGGATGTAAGTCAAGGACTACTATGGCATCCATCCCGCCCTCCCTGCCGGCCCGCGGAGAACTACAATGCTGATCCGGCCCTCGAAGAAATCCAGTTTGACACCCCTGTATTATGGTATACTGATAATTCACATTTCAATCTTGAAAACTTTGAATGAAGAATGTGTTGGCTTAAGAGCCGAGGTGGCGCAGTGGTTAGAGTGCAGCACCGGCTCAAGGTTGACTCAGCCTTCCATCCTTCTGAGGTGGGTAAAATGAGGCCCCAGATTGTTGGGGGCAATATGCTAACTCTGTAAACCGCTTAGAGAGGGCTGTAAAAGCACTATGAAGCGGTATAAAATTTTAGAAAAAAAAAATTCCGCCCAGAGTCCCTTGGGAGTTGGGCGGCATACAAATTTAATAAATAATAATAATAATACCTGTATTGTATAGAACTCCTAAAAAGATAATGTATCTTGTCTTTCTGAATAGGTTAGCCATTAGCACCATATACATATTAAGATATTTACAAGCATTTCAGAAAGGGAAGGTGTAACCAGGCATATTTTTGTCTAGAGATACTAAAATTCAAGACAACATATACAAGATCATACAAATTATTGGGAACAAGAAGCAAAAGAAAGTTTGAAAATAAACAGGAAATACTTAATATATTACATGGTATAAGTATGATCATTCTAAACGTATTCACTGTAGGTGCAAGTCTGTACCTTTAATGAAAGTTGATTGCAGACACATATTGGGCTTATTCTAATATATGCTCATATACAGCAACCACATAAACACACATGAGCTTTTAAAAACCAGGGATTAAGAGTCCAAAAATTCCAAAATTTCCCTTACCATTTGGGATCATGATGCCACCAACCATGGTCCCAAACACAATTGCCAGAGTCAGAGCTTTAAATCGGAGAGGTGGCATATAACCTCCTGCAGCAAATGTTCCATCCTTTTGCTGTTTAAAAAGAAAAGATTAATAAAACAAGCATATGAACAGATCCCGCCACACCTGCAAATTCTCAGGAATCTCTTTGGGGATCCCATAAATTGGAATCTCTTCCCAATGCGTTCTCTTGACCAACCATTTTATTACTATTCAGAAATTATTCAAAGAAACTTTAGACTTAAAACTGTAAAATAATCCAACCAGCATGATTTAATGACTTCTGAAAAATCATCCAGTATGGAAGATAACAGGCCAGTATAACTAATGAAAAGCATATTTTCCATTTGTCTTTTTCTTGTTAATTGTAACTCTCATAACTGTTTAAAATTGTCTTTAAAACTTTTTATGTGCTGCAAAATAAATTACGCCTCACAATAGTAGAGCGAATGTTAAGGCAATTATACTTCAAAGCGATGTCAACTATATCACGAATCTGTACTGTATAGTAGTGGACAAGATTCATCATAGCTTCAGCAGGCCAAAATGATTGTATTTGATGAGCTACACAGTGATAATGTCCACGGTAAAAATGGATTACCACACTACATTTGAATGGCACAAGAGTCAATTATTGACCAGAGACTGAGCATATTAGGAAAGTGGTTACATCTGGAGGAACCAAATGGTAAGACAAAAGAAAGGAGATAATTACCACTTGCCTAGGGTGTGGTTGCAACAACTGATCACTCGTCTGAAGTTTTTTTTATTTCTTGGGATATTATGAAGCTTTAGACCCGTGATGGCAAACCTATGGCACACGTGCCACAAGTGGCACGCGGAGCCATATCGGTGGGCATGCGAGCTCAGGTCCGGCACGTGCATGATTTTCGGGCCTTCTGGGCCCACTGGGAGTCGGGAAACAGGCTGTTTCCAGCCTCCGGAGGGGGTGGGGAAGGCCCGTTTTTTGCTCTCCCCAACCTCCAGAGCCTTTCTAGGAGCCTGGGGAAGGCGAAAACGGCCTTCCCCACCCCCCCGGAGGTCCTCCGGAGGCCGGAAACGTTCCGTTTGCCGACTCCCGGTTGGCCGTTTTCGCCCTCCCTAGGCTCCTAGAAAGGCTCTGAAGCCTGGGGAGAGCAAAAAAACGGGACTTCCGGTCCAACCGGAAGTCGGCAAACGGGCCATTTTCTGCCTCCGGAGGGCCTCCGGGGGGGGGGGGAAGGCCGTTTTCGCCCTCCCCAGGTTCCTAGAAAGGCTCTGAAGCCTGGGGAGAGCGAAAAACGGGCGTGCCATTGCGTGCCGGGAGCGGGGGGGGCTGCGTGCATGCGCGAGGGGGCCGCATGGAATTATGGGTGTGGGCATGCGCACCCCCCCGCTTTGGCACGCGAACCAAAAAAGGTTCGCCATCACTGCTTTAGACTAAAGTCTACTTCATACCTAGCAGTCAATGGCTGCTGTCTTCACAGGCATAATAAGACTCATGCACAGGAAGGCCTAATCAACCTACTTTACAGAGTATCCTAAACATTACTTCCTGTTCTTTTTCCAGGCATTCGAACAAAATTTTTGCTTAGTCTTCCTCACCCCAGCAAAATTGATTCCATGCAAGAGCAAATACTGATAATTGTTTTCTTAACCATTTTTTAAAAATAATAAAGCAACCACGGGAAATCAGATGGAACCACCACCAAAGTGAATGCTATCTCCAAACCTAAAAAGTGGGGAAATTCCACTTGTTCCTTTTGCATGAGATATAAAGAGTGAAGGAGAGGGCAGTGTGAGCACAAAATTCTCCAGTTTAGGATAAACTATGGAGAAAAGCCTAAAATCTATTTCATGCAAGTTGATACCATTTTACCTGCTGCTCAAAAAGAAGCGTATTCAAAGCCTGCCTGCATGGCAGAATCATCATCGGAAATCCAACTGCAACAGACATCATGAACCCCACACGTATCATCTCCGTCACTACGTTGGAAGGGAAGTTTATAAGTACATTGCCTTCAATGGCTTCAGTGTAACTCACATAGCCAAAGAACCCAACCTGTTCAAACAAAAAACAGAAATTAGTTTTGGAGGATATATACATTTATTTTTTTGGAAAGAGAACAAATTTAGGCAACCCTTGGGCCTGTTCCCTAGTCCAAGAGAGAGCTATCTTTTTCTCTAATAGTTTAATTAATTATATCCTTCTTATTCCTCCCTTACCTCTGAATGGAACGCCTATCACCCATTCAAATCTGTCTCTTAAGAAAACTGTCAGGAATACCACATTATCTATAGTGGGTTTCCCTGTACATTTCCAAATTCCAGATATTTTACAGATGGAGTGGGCAATATTTAAAGGAACAGATGTATGTATGTATGTAAATCATGTAACAGGTTTATGAGTAAAACATAAAGTTGCAATATGATAGGAAGATGAGGGTGCTATTAAGTCATTCTGAGCACTTGGCTATGACAATGTCCAGCAATGCTTTCCCAAAAGTAAAAATGTTACAATAACTTCCATTTTATTTTATTCCATCATCTTCAATGCATTTTTATGACATCATCACACATTATCAGGATGGAAATAGAGAAAACAAAGAATTTGTCAAGCTTTCTTCAATCTAGTTCTATCACAGAAGGCAAGATAGCAACTTGAACTCCAAAGTTCGCCCTTTAAAAAAAGGCAGGTATGGTAATGTACCCAGCAACATGAACTGATCATGCCTGGTCAGGATAAGCTATATATTTAACTGGGTTTCATAATGCAATGTGGACAGTAATTTTTTTTTCTGGTTTTCTGGTTATTTTCTTATCAGAAAATAATGTCATTCATTTCACAATGTAGCACTGGGAGAGTTACAAGCAAAGCTTATTGTTCCTCCCCTGCCCCCAAGTATGAATAGCTCAATGGTACTGAGACATTGCTACAACTGCGAAATGTAGTAACTGCCAAGCATTGCCCAGACAGGCACAAACTTAGAATGCAGCTCCTATAATCCCTTCAAATGTCATTGCTGAATGTATCAAGCAGGGGAACTTATTAAACTTTAGATGGAATAATCACATAAATTGCGTTTAAGACTTTTAATATTAACTCGAGTTACCCACTTTTTGGGGTGAAACTTTTAACACATCACTGAAAAATCAAACAGTGTGCACCTCTGGTTTAGATGCAATACATCGTCAGTTTGGTGTAATGGTTAAGGGGCTGGCCTAGAAACCAGGAGACTGTGAGTTCTAGTACCGCCTTAGGCGTGAAAACCAGCTGGGTGATTTTGAGCCAGTCACTCACTCTGTGTCCAACCCACCTCAGAGAGTTGTTAGTTGTGGACAAAATTGGAGCAAAGGAATATTAATTATGTTCGCTGCCTTGAGTTACGAAGGAAGGAAGGAAGGAAGGAAGGAAGGAAGGAAGGAAGGAAGGGCTTTCCTTTTTTGGCTCTATCAGAGACAAGTACTTTGTTGCTGAAGCAGACCCTGCTGTGATCCCTTCCAGTATTTTTGTTTTATACAGATAGTTCTGGCAGCATTTGCTAATCCATCTTATCAAAATAATTGCTTAGTTAAGATGTAGAGAAATTTAAACACCATATATGAACACTAATCACACATACCATGTTCCAGCCCTGCTTAATGGAATGTATGGTTTGCAAATCCTGAATTGGCAGAATAGTTTATAGTTCCTCACAGTTAATTCCTTATGGACTTTTTTTTTTAATGGTTTTGGTTTTTTTAATGTAGAGAAGGGGACAGGGCAGGAAAGAGTTAAAAAATCAAATAAATAAAAATTCTCACCATAACATAAAAGGCAGTGACCACCTTTAGCGAGGCGGCAAAAATGGAGCTCATGATTTTAACTGACGGCTCATCCAGACTATCGTAAGTTGGAAAGACCTGGCTGCAAGACACAGTCAAACATTGGTTAGAACATGTTGTCAGGAAGAGAAACATTCAATCCAGCGTGCAGTTGCCACTATCAAGGTAATCCCAGCATCTCCCCACAAGATTCCTGTCACACTACAGTGGTTTATATTGCCAATGCCAAGAGATTTTAAACATTCCCAAGTTTTAAGTGTTACACAAATACGCCCGCTATCCTCCTCTGTGCCACTGCCACTGCCACGTGTACAATGTAAATATTTCACATTTTGAAAAAAGAAGGAAGGAAGGGGAAAAAAAAGTGACGTTGCAACTGGAATGACCACTTGTTTGAGTCAAACAACAGTGGCAAAGCTCCAGACAGCACTCTGGAGATTATTGCTCTTGAAGCATCCTAGGTTGATAATTAAAGCAATATGGTGTTTACAGAATAAGAAGCAGGGAAGGAGCGAAAGCATCGGATTGTCAAAGAGAAAAGTTAAACAACCAAAACTAAACACTGTGCCTGTCATATTTCAGCGCTAATGCTTGAGCCCAAGCTCCCAGAAAACTGAAGGAGCCAATTACACGGGGTTTGGGTGCTTATATAAGCTTGTTCCCAACATCAGGTATATAATTTACTACAGCAGCTGGAGGTTGCATAGATATAATTCGGAGGCTGGCAAGGTTTGAATGGTTGGGGGCAGCAAAAAAAAAAACCAAAAACAAAACAAAACCAAGAAAATATATATCCAGTAATGTCTAAGTATCATCCCTGAAAGGGGTGTGGCTAAAATTGTTTTGGCCATTTTTGGCTTTGTGGGAAGGTTAAGGATAGCAATAAGAGGGGAAGTTTCCCAGAAGCAAACTACTCCCAGACCGACTCGTAAAACATCAAATCCCCCCCCCAAATAAATATGTTCCAGGTTTTTTTTAAAGAGGATTTTAGATGTGGGAGTGGAAACGGGAGCCTATGAAACACAACCCACTCTTATTCCCACCTTTAAAACTACCCCAGATCAGAATTATGAACGGGGTGGGGTGGGGGGTGAGGGATATAATTTAAAATCCGACTGATAGACCTCTCTTTCTAAGCATTCTCCTATAAAGGCAGTATGAACCTTGAGCCAGTTTGGGCTAGTGGTTAAGATACCAGGCTAGAAAGTGGGAGACCGTGAGTTCAAGCCCCACCTTAGCCACAAAAGGCAAAGCCGGGTGACCTTGGGCTGGTCACTCTCTCTCAGCCTAGCTCACCTCACAGGTTTGTTGTTGAGGAGAAAATAGGAGGAGGAAGGTATGTTTGGATATGGTCTCCAATAGCAATAGCACTTAGACTTATATACCGCTTCACAGTGCTTTACAGCCCTCTCTAAGCGGTTAGAGTCAGCATATTGTCCCCAACAATTTAGGTCCAAGATGCCACCTTGAATTATTTGTAAATAAAAGGGGGGGGGGTGTCTATAAATAAAATCAATCCAGCTGGGTTGCTCTTAACAATCCTACTAGGGCTTCAGGAAAAATAAAAAGGACAAATCCTTGTATCTTTCTGCCACAAGTCCAGAATTATAGAACAAACTACATACCGTGTTTCCCCGAAAATAAGACAGGGTCTTATTTTCTTTTGACCCCCCAAATATGGCCTTGGCCTTATTATGGGGAGGGCTTATTATTTTGGGGGTGGAGTAGGCAGCAAGCCCACCGGCCCCACCCTCTCCATCCCACCACCTGCTTGCCTGCGGCCGCAATGACCCAAATTCTCTGTGCGCCCTGGCTTCCACCTGCCCTGCTTGCTGGGCTTGCTGCTGGCCGGCCGCCGAACAGCTGACTGTGCTGCTCTGGCCTCGCGGGGGCTCTTCGCCCTCCTGGCAGCACTGCTTGTGGCCGTCCTGCTGGGCTGCTCCTGCCTGGTGCAGGGTGAGTCGTCCCAGATCTACGACCTCCAGAGTGCCCCTTCCCACTGCCGGTGGAGCTCTGCTGCCCGCGCCGCCGT
>QLTV01003388.1:5652512-5667443 GCA_003457575.1 Thermophis baileyi
CCAAAAAAAAAGAGCTGTGGTAGTCACAGGACTGGCTCTTTGGTCATCCACACATAATTTCATGCATCTCCCCCAGGAAAAAGGAAAAAAAAAAAAAAAGGGGGGGGGAAAGGGAAGCTATTTCTTTCCACACCAATGTTTATGTGCCAGAAAGTTTGGAAGCATTTACTGACCCTTCTGTGTTTCTAAGCTGCTTAGTTTTAGAAAGTGAAGGGAACCTCTTATTCCTGGCAGACAACCCAAGGTAAACAGGACTTAATGTATTCAGTCAAAAGGGGAAGCGTATAAAGACTTATTGTGACACAGAAGGGGAAATCAATGATTATGGGCATCTGGTGTTAAGGAGGAAGAGCTACATTTGATCCCCCTCTTCCTCTCCCTCAAGAGAAAAAAGTTATAATTAAGCATATATTTTGCCGTTAAGGTTTAACCTTCAAGACCACAGGTCTTGTTGGGGGTTTTTTTTTCCCCTTGCTGCCAATGGACATATTTTGCAATGCTTACACTGTGCAGCTAAATGAGGTAGCCTCGGGCAACGGAGGAACTGGGGGTAGCCGTCTTTCAGCAGTCACTGAGGAGACTGCACACTGCTTTAAATCCTCTTTTCAGCAGAGAAACCAGCCAATTCCCCACGCTGACTCCCCAAGAGGCACCTCAGGAAACACATGATGGGGTTACAGCTGTGGGAGGCCAGAAAACAGCATATCCTGTCATGAGAATCTTTCACCTCTGCCACCCCCAGGGACAAACTCCACCTCTGCAATGAGCAAACTTTAAATGGGTAAAGGCATTCGCCCTTCTGGAGCAGCCGCCTAAAAGAAAGTTCGAGAGAGAATATCCCAGCCCTGCTCGTGACTTGTTTTCCAGCAAAGAGAACGCATACCAAGCAGAAATGTTTCAATCCTCAAGGCCTGGCCATGTATCTGCTCTGCTCCGCCGTTCCACCCACTCACCCACCCCTCAATCTTTGGGAATCAGAGGAGAGGTCAAAAATAGATGGTGATCCTGGTGCCAAGACGCAACAGCGAAGAGGAAGAGGACTGCTGGTCCTTGCCAAAAAACCACACACATGAATCTTGCAGATGTTTCAGTGTTCTTGGCTGCTTGAAACTTGGAACACTGTTTCCCTTAACCTCCCCCTTAAACTGCCATAAGCACACACTCCAAGAAGACCATACGAGGGTCTCTACTGGCAGAACCCAACATCCTCAACAACATGCTGGGCAGGGGAAGTGAGTGGGTTTGAGCAGAGACCAACACTGTATAGCAGACATGAAGAACCTCTCTTTGGACCCTTCCCTTCTTTTTAATCCATTGAATTGAAGCATTCTATATCATCTCTGAAGAATTAAATCTGTACGCTAAGAATGTTTGCTATATAAAGGAGAAGAGAAATATATGGTGGGGTAGGGAAGGGACACATTTTATATACTGGGAATAATTCAGCCATGCCAAGATAAAAGTTGTAAATCAGGAAACAGGGAGAAAAGACTGGGATGAAACCACCCTCAAGTTGAGCATGCTCACCTAGTCCAGGATAGGTCCTGCGTTTGCTGAGATTGGCTGATTTCACTAGGAACATACAGGATTGATGAGTCATCCAGGAGCAGAAAATAAGCAGCAGGGCTCCCAGAAAGATGCCACACTACAATAGGAAGGGGAAATCGTATAAATACTAGACGAATAATCATCATCCCCTCCCCCAAAACAGTTCCTCTTTTATGTATTCTTACTGCCATTCCATGTCACCTAGAAGCTGCCAGGTTTTTATTTGCAAGCACACACTGGCCCGTTAAAGGAGATTCCCTTGCTTCTGAGCAACAACCAGCCAAAATGTGACATATGAACTTTCTTTCTTTCTTTCTTTTTTCTTTCTTTCTTTCTTTTTTCTTTCTTTCTTTCTTTCTTTTTCTTTCTTTCTTTCTTTCTCTTTCCTTCCTTCTCTCTCTCTCTCTCTCTCACACACACACTCACACACACACACACACACACACACACACACACACACACACAAGTTTATGGCAAAGACATAGAGCAGTCACCTATTTACTAAATGGTTCAGTTGCAATACCTCCTTGCTTGGAAAAAGAAGCCAAAGCAATTTATGGAAGACAAAAACCTTCCTGCCCTGCTGTTGTGACAGGTTTTGGGCCTATTCCAGAACAGTGATCTGTCTTTAGCTACTACCAGATTCATGTTAAACAAGTTAGCATGCTGTTGATCCAGGGGTTTGAACTCCTCTGCACAAGTAAAACTGGCTGTTCTATCCACTTACAGCATAAACATAAATTACCCTGTTAGCTACCTGTCCTGAAAGCATTGTGCCGGTTTGCTCTCTGGACACATTTGCAGAGGAAGTGGAAGGAGTTTGGGGGAAAGAGGGGGAGAGAACCTGAATGGCTGAACATTTATGAAAACAATGCATGACACTGGACAGGAACAAGTGGTGCTACATTTTAATCACAGCTGCTATTTGTTCTGTTTTAATCAAAGGAGTTGCAGCTTTTGAAGCTTCTGGCAACTGTATGCATAACAAACCAATGACCTATTCTAAGGACCCTTTAAATCCAAAGAGCTGTAAAAGCCTTTTTCTTCAAGGGAAGGTTTATTGACATCAGTTAGTAGCTCCGGTATTGAAACAACCAAAGTCTTCCGAATGTTCCTTAAAGAAACTGCCCCGGCACATTCCCCACCCCCACCCCCAAAATGAAGATTATCACAGCCATTTCCAGATATAGCAAAATAGGACCTGCTCATAGAAAGGCTACATTCATGCAATCTTACTGGGCAGAAGTTGTAAAGGAATTAGCATTCTACTACCGTGATCTTCCACCACACCATTCACGCAAGGAAAGACCACAGCATCTATTATCAGCATCTGGTAACAAGTGTTGCCATGCATTAGGAAAGCATCTGTGACCAGATGTTCATGTGCATAACCACATATCACTGGTGGTAAGCATTTTTATAACCACAAACTCTTAATTACTAACAGCAGTCCACCTCCTGTTAAGTCCAACATAGGAAAATCAACTATGCCCGTGAATGTCCCATGCACTAGACGGGCTCCTTCTTTAATTATCAGTGGGGACACTGATCTCCACGGCCTAAAACAGAGGCATGAGGGGCTCTTTGCTGCAGCAGCAATATCAGAATTATAAGCAGACAGACAGATGAAGAAGAGTAATTGATGCCAAACAAGCAGCGGTGGGTTGCTCCTGATTCGGTCCGGTTCTGCGAACCGGTAGCGGCGGCGGGAGGCTCTGCCTACCCGCCCAGAACACTTCTGCGCAGAAGCGTCACGCACGTGCGAACCGGTACCGACTGGATTTAGAACCCACTACTGCAAACAAGGCAGTGCCACGTAGAAATCTTCCACAAGTTCAATAGCTATAAACCCCCTCCAATATCCCTGCTATCTTACACAATAATTCTTTCAACATCCCCACACACTTTTTTCTAGGATTATCTAACTTTCATGTTTACATTTGTAGTTGCAGAACAAGCCCTGTTAAACCTAACAGCATTCTCTGAAATTATATGTAAGATTGCACTGCCATTGTTTTTATATTGCAAATACTTCTTAAGGAAAGGCAACAGCAAAAGTTGAATGGGATACGTGTATCAAAGGTATACATTCTGGAGCATTCAGATCACTCCGGAAATTCTCATCTCCTTTCCCTATAAGGAATGCATAAAATCAATGGATGCTTGAAGGATAGGTATCTTACAAGGAAACATGGTCTAAGACTCTAAGCTAACACTTGTTTGCAGGATATAATCCATATTCAATAAATAGCTAACTGAAAACAGCAGATATTGAGGATGATAAGTAGCTAGGAACCAGGCGCTATTCTATCTTATAACTTAGTTTATCTATAGCAGTGATGGCGAACCTTTTTTGCTTTGCGTGCCAAAAGGGGGGGGAGCGCGGGGGGGTCACGCGTACGCGTGCCCACACCCATAATTCCATGCTCCCCCCCACGCATGTGCGTATGACCCCCCGCTCCCGGCACGCGATGGCATGCCCGTTTTTCGCTCTCCCCAGGCTTCAGAGCCTTTCTAGGAGCTGGGGCGGGCGAAAACGGCCTCCCCCCCCCCGGAGGCCCTCCGGAGGCAGAAAATGGCCCGTTTGCCAACTTCAGGTTGGACTGGAAGTCCCATTTTTTTGCTCTCCCCAGACTTCAGAGACTTTCGAGGAGCCTGGGGAGGACAAAAACGGCCTTCCCCACCCCCCCAGAGGCCCTCCGGAGGCCAGAATGGCCCATTTCCCGACTTCCCGTGGGCCCAGAAGGCCCATTTTTCACCCTCCCCAGCCTCCAGAGGCTTTCTAGGAGCCTGGGGCGGCCGAAAACGGCGAACGTTTCCGCCCTCCGGAGGACCTCCGGGGGGGCGGGGAAGGCTGTTTTTGCCCTCCCCAGGCTCCTAGAAAGGCTCTGGAGCTTGGGGAGAGCAAAAAACGGGCCTTTCCCACCCCCTCCGGAGGCTGGAATCAGCCTGTTTCCCGACTCCCAGTGGGCCCAGAAGGCCCGAAAATCAGCTGGCCGGCACGCGCATGCATGGCGGACCTGAGCTCGCGTGCCCACCGATATGGCTCCGCGTACCACTTGTGGCACGTGTGCCATAGGTTCGCCATCACGGATCTATAGTTTGGTTTGGTGGTTAAGGCACCAGGCCAGAAAGCAGGGACTGAGTTCTAGGGTCATCTTACCCATGAAAGCCAGCTGGGCCAGTCCCTCTCTCTCAGCCCAATCCACCTCACAGAGTTGTTGTGGGGAAAACAGAAGGAGGAAGGTGTGTTGGATATGTTTGTTGCCTTGAGTCTTTTGTAAAAATAATAAAGGAAGGATACAAACAAACAAATATATCTAAATTAACCCAAAGTTAAAGCTGACAATAGCAGGCCTTTTGATGTACGAATTTGATCAAAGAACTATGTTCATTTTTGACTAATCATCTATTCCATCAAGAAATACCTTGATGTAGATCTACATGTGAAAAATATAACTACATCATGGTGCCATCTGTTAACAGACCTACTTAAATGACTCAAGTGTTTTGCTTTGCTTCATGTTAATGCCATCTGTTGGGAAAAAGATGGAACTAACCAACAGATAACATCTTGATTGGTTGAAATCTTCTGATAACAACAATTTTAACTATTTGCAACAATTGTTTTCCAATCTTTTAATGTGGTTTTTTTTTTTTTGTAAAAAAGCAATGTCAAGCAACTTAAAAAATGTAGTCAACAAGTTTAGCTTCTTACTTTCTTGAAGCCTGTGTTGTAAGACTACATATTTATCAGGACTAAAAACAATAAAGATATTTGTGGCACGAAATTTTAATAGAACACCATTATACACAAGGAATATTAACCTGAATGAAAATGATAACTTCAGAATGAGGAGTATGGGTCAATCATATACATACATGATTAGATGATAGGAAGAAATAGTAAGGTCAGAAGGAGATAAAATGCAAAAGCTGCAGATAGAGTTAATAACTTATTTAAATTGAAATTCACAAAACTGTTGCTGGGGTCTGACATAAACATTCTTGCATTGCTGATATGTGTGATGTAACAAGGACCTTCTTTTCTCTCTGTTCAGTCTTTGTGTAATAAACACAAACCATGAACCAGACCTTGGATTAGCCTGAAAAAACTAAGCAGACTTGGTCAGTAACTAAGACTAGACTGAGACGTCAAACAAGATCCCAGAAGAAGGGAATGGCAAACTTTCATTAATGTTGCCAAGAGAATAACATGGATGTACATTTCAGAACAAGCTGACATTTTGTAGGAATTATTAACTAGATAGTAGTTATCTATATTGTGGTAATTATTGACTAGCTAAGTAGTAGCATCTACCAGACCTTGGCTGTTTTTGAAAAGTAAAGCAAGGTTGGACCTGATGGAGCTTGGATAGAAAATCCCAAGGTTTTAGGCTAGATTGGGAAATATTTTAAAAAAAAAAAGCTCAGAAGAATTCAGAATCTTTACAGAACAACAAATGTCTCTCAGAGCTCTTCTAATCCAACCCCCAGCTCAAGGAGGAGACCTTATACCATTCCAAACAAGTGGCTGTCTAGACTCTTCTTAAAAGCCTCCAGTGATGGAGCACCCACAATTTCTGAAGGCAAGCCATTCCAGTGGTTAATTGTTCTCACAGTTAGGAAATTTCTCTTTAGTTCTAGGTTGCTTCTCTCCTTGGTTAGTTTCCATCCATTGTTTCTTGTCTTGCCTTCTGGTACTTTGGAAAATAGGTTGACTTCCTCTTCTTTGTGGCAGACCCTCAAATATTGGAATACTGCTATTATGTCACCCCAATCCTTCTTTTCACTAGACAAACCCAATCCCTGCAACCGTTCTTCATATGTTTTAATCTCCAGCCCCTTAATCATCTTTGTTGCTCCTTTGTACACCTTGCCAGAATCTCTACATCTTTTTAATAATATGGTAACCAAAACTGGATGCAGTATTCTAAGTTTGGTCTTACTAAGGCTTTATAAAGCGGTACTAATACTTCACGTGATCTTGATTCTATCCCTCTGTTAATGCACCTAGGACTGCATTGCCTTTTTTGGCTGCTGCCGCATATTCATGATTCATATTTAAGTGATTGTCCACTAGGGCTCCAAGATCCTTTCCACAGTTACTGCTATTGAGCCAGGTTTCACCTAATCTATACATGTACATTTGTTTTTTTCTTGCCTAAGTGTAAAATCATACTTTTTTCTACATTGAATTTCATTTTGTTAGATAGGACCCAGTGTTCAAGTCTATAGAGTTCCATCTGGATCTTGCGCTTATTTTCTGGGGTGTTGGCTATTCCTGCCAGTTTAGTATCATCTGCAAATTTGATTATTTCCCCTTTTATTCCCTCATCTAAATCATTTATGAAGATGTTGAAGAGTACTAGGCCTAAATTGGAACTTTGGGGTACCCCACCGCTTACTTCCTTTCATGTAGATGTAGTTCCATTGAGGACTACACATTGAGTGAGATTTGTCAGTTATATCAACAGATATACAGTGAACTATTCTGAGTTTTCCTATTACCTTCATTTATGATATGTCATGTAATGCACAATATGTTGAGAAACCTTGCATTGAAAAATGTGGCAGAATTGGGAACTCCAGATGACATGCTATGGAATAGTAATTGAAGAATGCAGCACTGGTGTAGACTATTGACCTCATGTCCTATTTACAGACTATTCATTGGCATTTGGCTAGCAGAATGGAAAGTAGTATTCTGGACTAAATAAATCTTTTATAGAAGCCACTAGAGCCCTTTGTAAGTTTATCTCCTAGGGGAGCAATGATAAAATGACACCCTTGAAATGTATTGGGCTACAGCTTCTATTATCTCCAACATTATATCTAATGGTTGCAATGGCTGGGAATTTCAGAACTAAATTCCAACACATTTGGAGGGTGCCGAGCTAAGGAAGACAGTTATAGGAAGCTGCATATTCATTTACTATAATATGTATGCCACTTATTCATTGGACAGGCAACTTCACTTCTGTGTATGTCAGTGTTTCTCAACCTTAGCCACTTTCAGATATGTGGACTTCAGCTCCAAGAATTTTCCAGCCAGCCTTGCTGGTGTATGTGATGCACATATAATATAGTCCATATTAAGCAAAAAAGGATTATACATTTTTCTTAATTACTGAAAAAAACATATTCCAGGGCTCTTTATTCTCTAAAGCCACGTAATGCAAACGTTATCTTTTGTGTGTGCCTTCAAGTCAATCCTGACATCTTCCTGGAAACATCCCTGCAGTTTTCTTGGCAAGATTTCAGAAGGGATTTGCCACTGCCTTCTTCCTAGGACTACAGAGAGTGTGACTGGCGCAAGGTCACCCAGCTGGTTTGGGGCCTAAAGTGGGAGTAGAGTAAGGTGGGACTACAATTCACAGTCTCCTGGTTTCTAGCCTGATGCCTTAACCACTACACCAAAATGGCTCCTAAGAAATGTATCTGGAGCTTAGACACGCAGGTAATTTAATATGAAACAACCTGGGGCATATGTTTCTAAAATCTGCTTTACATTGGATTCCACAATCTGAAAGCCTCTCAACATCCAGGAAAGTAATACATGGCAATGGTGAGGGGGAAGGAAAAATAGAAAAAAAGAAACAAGATTTATATGACTCTCATATAGATATAAGATTACTTTTAATGATGAACAAAAATACTTTGTCATTTTTCAATTTATAAAACATAAAGCTTAATCCCAAATTCTGTATTTTTGTGCCTGTCAGGCAAGTCACACAGATGAACAGGTGTCTAAGCACCAGGTTATAACAAACATGACCGGACAATATAAGAGAGAGAAAAGCATTAAGGAATTAACAAACCTTGGAATTCATGTATCAAGAGAACTCTTACTTTTACATGCTATCCTCTTTTATATCAATAACGCAGGATAGATGTTCTAAAACAGACAATATAACTCGATTTAAAAAGAATACAAAATAAGAATAAAAAGATGAAACACAAACCTTGAGCAATATAACAAGCAAGCCATGCTACTGCTCCTAAGGTGAATATTCAACCTGTATATTTTATATAATAACCATTAATGCAAGATAACACTAAGCAGTTTGGAAGTGGCTTAAAATATTTTCCCCCCCCAAAAAAAGAATTAATCCCTGACCAAGAGAAAAGGAAGTACAATAATGTCAGTTTCAATATACAACATTGGTACCATGCAAATATGCAGAACATCTGACACACATGGAGAAATATGTCCCTCTGACTTAGTGCTGATACCTGGCTTAGTGCCTGGTTTAGTCCTTGCAGTTTTCTTGGCAAGAATTTCTAAAGTGTTTTGCCATTGCTTCTTTCCTAGGACTGAGAGGTAAAGACTGACCCAAGGTCAGCCAGCTGGCTTTGTGCCTCAGGGTTTCTAGCCTGGTGCCTTAACCACTATACCAAACTGGCTCTTTAGAATAGATAATTACGGGATACATGTAAAAGTGAAGGCAAGTAATAAAAGGGCATAAAGCTTAGCATAAAAGAAAAAAGGGCAAAAGGTGACCATAAGGACCAGTTTTAAACGGGCAAGAACCAACCCATCTTTAAACTGACAACAAAATTAATACACTAATTAAAAAGAGTAGTTTTAATTCTCTTCCCCTGGGTTTCCCATGGTCCATCCAGTAACTGAATATACTAGGAGCAACACAAAGATGCTCAGGAAAGGAAAGACGGGCAGTAAAGGTCCACCTTGCCACGCAGACCGACGAAGCCAGGACCGGGTCAGGTGGCTCGAGGGGAACCCCGGACACGCAGGAGGTCCTGTCATTCCCGCCATTAACACTTAAACCAGGGAAGGGACCCGCGCGCAAAAATCAGACTGACCTGTCGGAAACAGAAGGGCATCGTCAGCACGCTAACCCCGACGATGCTGTTCACAATGTTCATGATCAGGCCCCAGTTGGAACCCGAAGAAGCCGAGGAAGCCATCGCCGAAAAATAAAAGGGACGCGAGGGAGACCGGGCAGGTTAAACGGGGAAGGGAGCCTGGGAAGAGGGAGGGCAAGGACGGCTCTCCACGCCCGCACGGAGCGCCACAGACTACGGCGGGGGTCAGCGGGCAGCTTGGAGCAGCAGCCTCCCACCAAAACAAACTCTTCTCCTGTAAGCCGGCTCCAACCGCACACGTCGCACGCACTTCCTCATTTCCCTGCTCTGTTGGCGCTTCCGGGATGCAAAACCACAGAGGGGGACCTTGCCTAGAGCGGCACGACGGGAACAAGCTTTGGACTTGCCCCCGGAGGACTGAAGCCGAGGGGGAGGGGGGAGGNAAGTTGCCATAGCTCCTCGTCGTGACGCCGGCAGTCTCCGCCTACTAGGCCGCGGCGGAGAGGTAGGGGCGCTTTCTTTTGCTGCTGCTGCTGCTGCTGCTGCTGCTGCTGCTGGCAGCGATGGTCGGGAAAACGGGTTTTACTCCGCGTGGGTCGCCGGGGAAGGCGAAGGCGAACGGTTCCACGTAGGTGGCAGGAACTTCTCTCGAATTTGGTTTGAATAATGGCGCCTAGTCTCGAGGCACGGTGAATTTCTACATCAGACGGTCAGGTAATACTATGGGAGATGAATGCGGCAGGACCCATCTGCTGACAGAGAAGCAGCAAGGGCGCACCCAACAACCACTAAGGGCTTGGACAAAAGTTATACAAGCTAGTCCTCGACTTAACGATCACAACCGAGTCCAAAATTTCTGTTGCTAAGTGAAACATTTGTTTAAGTGAGTTTTGCCCCCGCTTTACAATTTTTCTTGCCACAGTTGTTAAGTGAACCACTGCAGTTGTTAAGTTAGTAACACAATTATTAAGTGAGTCTGGCTTCCCCCATTGACTTTGCTTCTCAGAAGGTTGCAAAAAAGGTGATTACATGACTCCTTGACACTGCGACTGTCATAAATATGAGTCAGTTGCCGAGCATCTGAATTTTAATCACGTGACCATGGAAACGCTGCAATGGTCATAAATGAAAAATGGTCATAAGTCACTTTTTTCAGTGCTGTTATAACTTCGAACAGTTACTAAACGAACTGTTGTAAGTTGAGGACTACCTGTAGTAGGAGAGCACTGTTGCCTGGTTGCCGTACTCCAGCACTTTTTCTTTCTCAGTTCCTGCACCTGATGAGGACACCATTAACTGTCAGGTGTGAAAGTGAATTTCAAGGCTGAACATGGAAGGAGACAGAGTACCCATGTGGGTACCTTTCAGCTGCATTTGCAGAACATGCTTAACCTGGGTACTGAATTAGCCCATTGCTTCACAATTATAAAGGTGACCAATTGGGTTGGATTTATCTAAGAAAACAAAGCCACAAAAATAGCTTAAACAAGGTTAATCTTGCCCAAAGTTGGCATGCTGTGCAAAAGCAGCTTCTAAATCTTTACTTGACCTGGTTAAGTGTGTTTTAGGAGCACAGCTTGGTAGCAGCTGACTAGAACATATGTAGTGGTAGAGAAGAAATTCCATTGCAAAAAATTAATTTTGGAAAAAAAAAAAGATGGGCAGCTCCATTTCTTATTTTGTCTTAGGTTCCTTCTTTCCCCAGAGCTGGTGAGAAGAAAGATAATAATCAAACCCCAAAATATCAAAATCTGGATAAGAGTTCAGGAAATTGTCCAACCATCTAGGTATCAGTGGATCTATTTATGATATAAATTTATATTTCATATACTAGAAGTCCTCGACTTACAAAGTTTAGTGACCATTCAAAATTACAACAGCACAGAAAAGTGACAATTTTTCACACAACTGTTGCAGCATCTCCATGGTCACATGATTGCTAAGTGAGACAGTTGTTAAGAGAGTTTTGCCCCATTTTATGACCCTTCTTGCCACAGTTGTTAAGTGAATCACTGCAGTTAAGTTAGTAACATGGTTGTTAAGTGAATCGGGTTTCCCCATTGACTTTGCTTGTCGAAAGGTTGCAAAAGGTGATCACATGACTCCAGGATACTGCAACCGTCATAAATATGAACCACTTGCCAAGCATCCAAATTTTGATCATGTGACCATGGGGATGCTACAACAGTCGCAGATGTGAAAAATGGTCATAAGTCACTTTTTCAGTGCCGTTGTAACTTCAAACAGTCACTAAACAAATGGTCGAGGACTACCTGTAGTCCATTCCTTCAGGAAGTACAGAGCAGCCTCCAAATTTTGCCCATCTCCATTCTTAGAATAACATGAGCCAGGGTAGGCTGAAAAAAGAGTGACTGGCACAACATTACACAGCGATTTGAATTGGATTTTGCTGTTTCACTTTGTTATACTAACTAGTACACCACAGGGGCTCTCACTGTACAACTCTAAATATCCATGATGTCCGTAGTTCGGCTTTTGAGTGGAACATCACAGGAATGCTATTATGATAGGTTTAATAGTGATCATTTTCTGGAGCAAAAAAAGATAACTATAACATACAGGTCATATTTTGGGCACTTGGCAACAGGCCCATATTTATGGTCATTTGCAGTGCCTCCCAGTCACATGAATGCAATTTACAATGTTTTTTGCCATAAACCAGAGTTTGTTTCCAGCCTCTGGCAAAACACACCCATTGGGTACAACGGGTTCTCTTAAGAGCTGTGGCATTTGCTTAATGACTGCTGCAAAAAAGGTTATAAAATTGAGTGTGGTCATGTGATCCACTGGCACAACTTACAACCTAAGAATCCGCCCCCCCCCCAAGTTAAATTACAGTTGTAAGTCTAGGAGTACCTATAGCACATGGCAAGGGATATAGGCAGGAAGTGCTAAAGTATACCCAAGAAGGAAGAAGGCTATGTCTTGGCTGTAGGAATTATGATCACCTGATCACCGCCTGGTGCTATAGATGTAAGTTTTGGGGTACAGCACAAATACTTTTTTCTATCCAAACTGTCACTTATTGTTTACCAGATGGACTTTTGAGAAGCATACAAAATTGGACAAAGATCCTTTAAGAAATTGAAAGGACAATGGAGCATGTGTGGATTACTCTAGGGATCTGAGCTCAAGGTTGTGGAATTAATTAGCAGTGAGGAGAGGGGAATTAATACATGCCCCACAAACATTGAGTTAGCCCCAAAGCTGTTTACATGACGATGGCAAACTTTCGCATTTGGAGAAATCTTTCATCCTTGAAGCTCCCCAATACCTATTGCACAGTATGCAGGAATCTATGGACTAATTAAGTTTATACAATCATCAATCAGATAGAAACACTTTTATTGCAGTGCGCCACTTCAGGTGGCAGGTGGGAGGTTGCATACTTGAATGCTCACTTATGGGGGGGTTGAACTCCCCACAGGGAGACCCTGCATTTAGCAAACAAGCAATCAGGGAGAAAGCTAGATTGAACTCTTCTCTATGATATGCCTATTTACCTACTCACCAGTGATAATTCATGCTAAGTGATATATTTTGTTCTATAAATGCATAGAGCAAAACTCATTTTCATTTGACTTGTATAGAATAACTTCTAGAAAGATTACATCCTGTGCAGACTAATTTGAAGAAGGGCTATCAGGATTTTATATTTAGCTACTAAAATATCCCAGGATAACTCTGATCAGATAGAGATGGTCTTATTTCCTGAGCTGATTTACACCAATAGATATTGCATTGTGTTGCTACATGTCACAAGCTTTAAAGTCATGAGAACATGATGCATACCACAAGAGTAAGCATGATCCAATGACTAAATCCTGGAACAGCAGGTGGGAAAAATTTATAACTAAGACCAAATCTTCCTGCTATTGCTAAACAAAAAACAGCAATCATTTATGCTGCGTTATTGTTCCCATGAATTGTATAGATAAGCAGTGCAGGCTTCTTACAAACTGAGATCACTTCCTCTTCTGCTTTCAAAATTACCTGTGAAGATAAGGGTTTAAAGAGAAAGACAAATACAAATAACACTAAGAATTATTTTCCAGTCTTGAAAAAAAAAATCTTATACAATTTCACCAAGGGTTAATCCTTTTTTGAATATTGCATCAAGAAGTTCTATCTTAAACAATTTCACCTTGCTATCCAGGCCAGGTGCTTTTCCATCACCATTATACTGTATATGTGTATTTGATTCTTCATCTGTTTTATTGGTAGTTTAACTAATTTTACAATGACAGCATGGCTAAGCTGTATTAACTTTGCTCATGCCAGATTGGCCCTGCATTGTAGGCCACATCTACGCCCCTGTGAATAAAGACTGGCAATGTTATTTTATTCATTGAATTATCAGTGAGCAATGGACAAGAAGACTGACTAATTGTCCAACACTACATAAATATCTCAGGCTGAAGATCCTTCCCTGACGATTGCAATGTACCTACAGAGTTATTCAATCTCCAACCACTCTTCAGCTTTCTTCAACAGCAAGTGTGGCTCTACTTGCCAAATTGCTTCCTTCACCGAAGTGAATGGTGTCATCACAAGCATTTTGTATAAGGAGGGGGAGGGGGAAATCTGAACAAGAACAAAGAACTCTAACCTGATTTGTATTAGAATCTGTCTGTAAGCATGCACAATATGTGCTGTATGCATGTGTGTACACAATTTTCTATAATCTAAACATTCTGCTTCTCTGCTGTAGCCTGCGACTTAGGAACCCCACCCTGTTATTTCACTTTATCGTTTCTGACACAAGCCAACAGCTGTTTGAAGTTGCCTCTTGTTCTACACTTCAACAAGATTTGTGTTCCAGCCAAGGACTGATACTGAGTGTGATTTTTGTAAACTAACCAGAATTTTTAAACATTCAAAAGGGGGAAAGGAGTTTGGCACCATGGGTTAGTCCTTTGACTGCTTGCCTGACTTTCCCTTGCTCCTGTTTTCCCCATTCGCCTTTTATGTAACCCCCCAAAGTCATAAAAATGACAACACATCCAATAGAGGGGGATGGATCTAATTTACTGCCAGCAGCCCTATAAAATCACAGATGGGCTGTAGCCTGGGATTTCTCAATTAGATTATATGCTAAAATGAAATTCCGTGGATACTGTCCCAGGACTGATGGTTAGGATTAAACCTGGAGTTCTGAATGATGAAAATACATATAATTCCAGAAAGCTCTGTTCAGTTTGAGGGATCTAACAAGAGGACACTTCTGTTTCCCCCTTATACTAAAATTAGGGTGTGTCAAATTTTTCAACTTTCAATTTCCAAACATCAGGGGTGCTCAAAAGTTGTGACATGTCTTGGGGATTGTAAAGATATTTCGGTTATTTTAATATAATTTAGATGTGCTTGGTAAGTAACTACATAAATATAATTTTTTAACATTTTGTTTGTTTCATTTACCTGTCCGGAATAGTATAAGGTCTCCTGCATGAGCAGGGGGTTGGACTAGAAGACCTCCAAGGTCCCTTCCAACTCTGTTATTCTGTTATTATTCTATTATTTCTTGGTCTGGTG
>QLTV01003388.1:5681654-5809991 GCA_003457575.1 Thermophis baileyi
CCAAACCTGCCATTTTGTCTGGTTTGTTCCTTTTCCATAAAACTTCCCATCAGAAATACATTATTTACACATAAAATAAATAGAGCGGTAACCTGATTTGTGTTTGGCCTGCGGCAAACAGTCAGAGGTACTAGGGAAAGTATGGCTTGGATTCAACTCTGTACAGAACCGTGTGGGGAGCCGGGATCAGCCTGCAACCCCGGCATGGCAAAGCCGGGCACCTTGCATATTTCCGGGCCTTGCATGCAACTGCCAGTCGTATAAGGAGACTGGCCCCTTCCACTGTCCCTTGGCCTTTCTGCCCTCCCCTCTAGCCATTTTCTGGCCCTAGAGCAGTGGTCGTGTCCCACAGTTTCAGCACAGGACAGGCACACCGTCTGCAGTCACAAGCCGTCCTGTAGTGGGGTCGTAACTTCCTGCCAGGTAGTAGAGATCTTGCCGATCCTGGTATTTCTTGCTCCGGGTCAGCTGCTCGTAGTGTTCACGTTCAACCACCTGGCACTTGTGAGAGATGGTCTGGACATCATTCTCATCCTCATGGCACGACTGGTACAGCGCATTCTGCAGAAAGGTCAGAAAGAGGCATGAAGGGATAACTTGGCTTCCACTTTTAAGAGACAAAAATCCTCTGCAAAGACAGCGATTAACCAGCAGGGTGGAAATTCTCTACACAAATAGAATAACAGACTTGTTGGATAAGGTCTGTTAGGTCCACCATTCTATTCTCACAGTGGTCAATTAGGTACCTACTGGTATTTGGCTATAGAGCATGAAAGCAAAACTCTTCTCAGGCTCTTGTTCCTTCAAAACTGGTCTTCAAAAGCAAGCTGTCTCCATATTGCCAAACTAGCATGGCTGGTAAACACCGATAGTCTCCATTATTTGGTTTTTCACCTCAAATGGTGTCTGTCACACTAGCTTATAGCAGTAATTTTTATCATTTGCCCATGCACTCTGTAAGGAATAAGGAACAGATATTGCAGGACTCTTATCAGAGATTCCTTATTTTGAGCTGTATTTCGGGGATGGGGTGGCTGGGGGCTAACCTACCACTATTTTTATTTTGTAGGATAAATTTTAGGTTTCAGTATTATGATAGAGGAAAACTGCTCTTTCTCCCTTGTTTCCACTCCAAGCACAATCATATTCTCGGCTCATTTCCTCCTCAAATTTGTTTTCTGTTATAAAATTCCAAACACTGCAAATTTCCCTTATAAGAGAATTTGCAGAGTGATATGAAAATGGTTCCCAAATCTTTTCTTGGTTGTGTCCCAGTTGAAAGCACTGACCAAGTAAGCCAGAAAAACCAATTGATTTTGGTGTGTATATTGATGTGCATGTGTGGAGCTGGGGGAGTTGATCAATCTTGGCAGAGAATGCTGATGTTTGCTGGCTCCTGGCTTTTCCCTTCTAAAATTGTAATGCTGCGGTATGTGGAAAAAAAGGTAATGCTAGGAACAAAGGGGAAGGCAATAAATCCTGAAGTACTAGCTCCATATACTTAGTTCCATCTGAATTTAAAGCCAGTTACTCTCAGATATACACAACTAAAGGCTGAGTACAGTAAACTTAGAGGTGCTGCTACTGAGGAAGGCATGACAGGTTCATTCCCCCTTAAGATATGTCTTCTATATAGCTCTTTTTTTGCACTCCTGTAACCTAGGCAGGGCTAGGCTTACAAGAGCTACTTCCTTTTTACACGATCAACCGAGCAAACACCAAAGCAAAGAAGTGGGGGGTGGGGAATTGTGGCCGAGGCAAATTACTAATTCCGCTACCAGTTACTCTCAGATATACACAACTAAAGGCTGAGTACAGTAAACTTAGAGGTGCTGCTACTGAGGAAGGCATGACAGGTTCATTCCCCCTTAAGATATGTCTTCTATATAGCTCTTTTTTTGCACTCCTGTAACCTAGGCAGGGCTAGGCTTACAAGAGCTACTTCCTTTTTACACGATCAACCGAGCAAACACCAAAGCAAAGAAGTGGGGGGTGGGGAATTGTGGCCGAGGCAAATTACTAATTCCGCTAACTAAAGCATATCAAGGGATGATTTACTAATGAAAGCAGAGGTGTCCATTTGAATTGTTAATAGCTCAACCACATCATTTGAGAGGAAGATTCTATAAGGAAACCCTGCTGCAGTCATTAAAGAAAGCCTTGCTAATTACTGCCAATCGTCCAGTGATCTCTCTGGAGGTCCTGAGTTTTGTTCTGCTCCAGCTCATTATGCCTTTTGATCCAGCACCAGGAGGACATTCCTGTTTGCCACCCTCTGCTCCATTTGAAGGTTTCTTCCCTCACCTTGCCATCACTATGTCGCTTGCCCAGCTTCGTCTCCTCGGGATGGTAGAACCATTTTACTTTGACCACCATGTTGCTGCCCCAGGATTCCCACATGCTTTCAATGCGGCCAATGTAGGGCAGATGGGGTCGGCCAGCTGACAGGAAAACCGCACAGTCGCCAATGCGCAGAGTCTCCTTGCCCCGTACAATTGCTTTGTAGAACAACTTCCGTGCTTTCCCCTTCATGCCACGGCGCTGTAGGACAGGGGACAGAGCATGCAGAAGCAGGGTAAGCAGTGGCCTGCGTGACACCCGGGATGCCCCCTGCCTCTTGGCCGTGAGGCCTTTGGAAGAGATCCTCGAGGGAGTCTGTGGTTGCCATGGAAACAAAGCCTTCCAAAGAGTAGCCTCGAGACAGCAATTGAGCTTAACTACAGCAAAACCAGGCTCTGCTACCAGGAGACCCCCCCAGTGCTTTTGCTTGAGGAGGCCCGAGAGAGGATAACCAAGGAAACACAAATGGGGTTGGCAAATGCCTTATACATCCTGCACTGCTGTCCTAAGGGGATTTACTGACATGGAGTGCAGCCCAGGAATAAGCCTCCTAGAGCGTGTCTGGCACCTCACGGGGAATGGCCATGCTTCGGCTGTCCGAAAGAGCCAGAAGGAGAGCCCACTGCATCTGCCCCAGCCAGGTACAGCTGCAACCAACAGCCTCCACTCTGGAGAAAAATGATTCAGGGGAGGCTGTTAGTTGGGGGAAATAAAAACCCTTTACCATCCTGCACTGGTCGCACATTTGCAGAATGTGGCCAGTATTAGAAATTTCCTATTTAAAACAGAGAAGGCTACTGATTATCAGCTGCTAAACCACAGATCTTGTTAGAACAATCCCTGCTTGGTTAAATATGTCAAAATAGGAACACCCTTTGCTCTCCTGCCCATAGCTTTATTCCTTTTTAGCACGCAGTGAGTGAACAGACAAGCCCTGGAAGTGCCAATTAACTATGATTTCCTTTTTAAAGGCTTCAGGACAAGCCATAAAATCATGGTCTGAAGATGTTTTCTCCAACTCCGTAAAGGTTTCCATTAAACTGGAGATTATAGCTGAAGGAAGAACTTCTTGGTTTGTTTTCTGCTCAAAAGAGGTACAAAACAGCTGCACGCAGATATGCATTTGTATCTTGGATGCTGAGCAATTCTGGGGAATTCTGCAGCTGCTTTAAAGGCATGTGGATATGAGCACTAAGTGCCTTTTTGCATATGAGTTCAGCACAACGCACAGCCCAAATATTTACAGAATAAGCAAGTTTGCTCGTTTTCAGTGGAACATCCTTCTGAACAAGTATGCTGAAGACTGCCGGCAAAGTGCGGCATTAGCATTTCAACTAAGGTAGTTAGCCTTAGAACAATGTGAAAACAGGAATTCACAGTTCTTTTGTCAACAACTAGAGAAAGGGAAATTGGCCTTTCCTTTCTGATCAGCAACAGGAAGATAGTTTGAAGCTGGGAGGAAGCTTCCCAACTTTAGCCTCTCCTTCCAAAAATCACTGAGTGACTGGGATCAATAACCAAATGCATGAATCACTTCCTTCCAAGCATTTCCTTCTAGCTCTGTCCCAAGAGTTCAGGCCAAAAAACCTTCCAGAACTACCTTCAACAGTATCATTTTCCCTAGGAGACAAAGCAAATTCAAGCTATTTCCCTCGGCTTGCATTGCCACGCAGAATCCTGACATACCTGAGTGGGGTTCCCAGACCATTTCCAGAGCTGGCGTGCTGGCAGAAAAGCAGAGATCTTTGGCCGGTTTTCCACCGAGGGCAGCCGTTGCCGGCGGGAGAACTCTTTGGCTTTAGAGAAGCTCAGAGTTTCTTTGCGCCTGAGCTTGCTCTTGGCCCCAGCGCCAAAACACCTCTGCAAGGTGCTGCTCTTTGAGCGCAGGGCTTCGGACTGAGCCAGCAAGGCTGGAACTGGGTGGGTGAGACAGGTCTGCACAAGGAGCGTTGAGTCCTCATCGTCAGAGCTATAGGAAGAGTCCTCGTTGTCGGATGAGCAGAGGCTAGAAGTGGAGCCAGAGCCAGAACTGGAGGAGGTGGACGATCCAGAAGACGAGGAGGAGACTGAAAGCCGTGTCAGAAAGCGGGAGGGGACGCTACCTGCCAGATCATCCACCTCATCTTCGTCCATGTCTGAATAAGAGCTGTGGCAATCACTGTCACAGTGCAGCCCGTACTCAGTTTGACCAGTGTATTTGCGCAATGCCAGCCCCATAGGCAGCGTGCTCTTCTTCTCTTTGATCCCCAAGGCTGGGTGAACGTAGCCATGGCCAGACAGGGACCCAAAGTCCTTGTCGCTCATCAGTAAGGCTTTGCAGTTTTTGTTTTTGGGGGACGTCACCCCCTCATGATCCAGCTTGACCAGATACTCGCCACCAACTTTCCTGCGCCCAGCCTTGCCCAGCTCAGTGTCCAACCGCTCAACTTTCTTGGCACGCAAAAGCTTCTGAGCACAGGGCAGGATCAGGCCAGAGCTTCCAAAAGCAGAGTATGAGTTGGCAATGCGGCTGAAAGAGTCCGAGCCAAAGCCATTACCGAATATGGGGGCAGCAACACTGTGCACAGGGAAGAGCACCTCTTTGGCCCGCAGCTTTTTGCTGCCCCCATTGAGCTGGAAGAGGTTTTGCCGCATGGCGGTGCCCTTGCTGGATGTCTTGCGCTTGTTCTGGGTCACAGTCGTCCAACTTAGCAGAGAGTTGCTACGACGACTCAAGAAGTGGTCTCCAGGCTGGGCTTTTGAACTTGAATGCAGCATGTCAGGTTTACCTGCGGGGAAAGGACAGAGTTAGAGAAGTACTGGCGGCAGCTGTCACCTCTGCTATGGAACTGCTTCAAATCTGTATATGGCCTTTCCTAAACAGCTTCCTTTATGCCTTGTGGTTTGGAACTAGAGAAACAGATTGCAGAAGGGGCAGCCCAGAAGTTCTTAGGTCTGATCCTAACTCTTTCCAATTCGCCCAGGTCAAGCCCTTGATGTCCCTGACCTTTCAAATTCCATTTTGAAACAAAAGATGTTACATTTCTGGAGGGAGAGTGTGTGTGCGCATGCGTGCGTTCATATGTGTGAAACAGACAGACAGACAGACCTAGGTACTAAAGTAACTATTTAAACCAAGAATTCTACATTTTATTACAGATTATTCCAACTCCCTAGGATAGCTTAAGTGGCCAACACAGGATGTATTACCTTCACTTTAAATGGTTTTCACTTTCTCTTAATGATACGAGCAATTAGCCAAGTCTGACTGGTGCACCGGTATGTTATCAAATCTGGTACATGATCCCTGAATCCAAGCTGAAATCAGTGAAAATGTATAGAAAAGCAGCTGCCGAAGTAGCCATTATCAGAGGGCAAAGGAATGATTGTGAACAGTTATCAAAAGAGGTTGGTTCAAGGCTGTTGTAATTTGAAAAACAGAGATGCTAGTGAACAGTTTACAGGGACGTGCGTAAATATTGTCTTCCTTGTAATTGATTATTTTTTCCCTTAAATGTGATCTAGACCAGGGGTGTCAAACTCAAGGCCCGGGGGGCGGATCCGGCCCGCAGGGTGCTTAGATCTGGGCCGCAGGGCTACCCTGGAAACAGAGAAGGACCGGCCCGCGGTGCCTCTGGCAGCGAAAATGGAGCTTGGGTGGCTGTGATAGCTTCCTGCAACCCTCTTCCAGCGAAAACGGAGCTCCCGAGATCCGTTTTCGCTGGCAGAGGGTTGCAGGAGGCCGTCGCAGCCACTCAAGCTCTGTTTTCGCTGACAGAGCACTCGGGCCACCACAGGCGTCCCCGACACGAGTGAAGTTGAGCTGGCCACGCCCACCCAGCCCCCAAGGTTAAACACAACCCTGATGCGGCCTTCAATCAAATCGAGTTTGACACCCCTGATCTAGACCTTTTGTAATTATAGCTTTAATTTCCTTGCCTACGTTTTCTTTAGACATTTTTCCATCAAGTTTTTGTGGCATACTGAATAGAACCTTAAACCTGAGAGCCCCCTACGTGTGTATATTTTATAATACCGCAGCTTATTGTGAGTTTTCTATTTCATTGTTAACAAATTATGTTTTTGCTAATGTTCTATTCTGTTTATTTAATAATACTGTACTTTTTTGTTTGTTTTAATCAATATAGAGTGTTATACACAGGCATACGTAATGGAATGTTGAAGTGTGCCTGGCAATTCTTTTTACATTATATTTTTCACTTCCCTTCTTTTTAAATGAATGAGGATTTATTTTAAGGGTTTATTCTGAATCAGAGATTTATTTTTTGTCATCTCTGTAGGCCGGAAACTGAATGTAGACATTTAAAAGACAGTATCCAAATTAATTTAAAATGAATATAAAATTCAGTCTCTGACCAGCCACGATTCTCAGTATAATTTTGAGCAAATCATATTCTAAACAGAATTTAAGTTCACGGGCTTCTGGCAGGATAAGGTGGGATAATAAAACCCTTGAAAGAAATGCAAAAGAAACTGACTTACCAGACTTTTCTTTGCTGATCATCTTCTTACTTGTGCTTTTGGTTGACTCAGAGACTTCACATCCCTCAGCACAAAGGCTGGGTGCCGATTCACTGGAATGGGGAACATCAGTGGAAGACCTTTTGTTACGACGGCAGGAGGTGGAGACTAATAATGCAGGAGAAGGCTCTGTGCCTATAGAAGGATAAAGGTAGACGCGTCACGGGCAGATTCAGATGCAAGATCATTGTCTCACCTCAGTTGAGATTTCACCTTCCCTTTGACTTCTACTTTTAAGCGTATGCTTCTCTCTCTAGCCTAGATTACCATGAAATAGTCTGTGAAGCCACAAAAGATGAATGCTATGACAACTATATTTGTCAGTGATTAAGCTGCTACTTGAGTTCTTCTGCTGCACCAGATAAAACACCAATATGAGCCGCGGTGGCACAGTGGTTAGAGTGCAGTACTGCAGGCTACTTCTGCTGATCACTGGCTGCCAGCAGTTCGGCAGTTCGAATCCCACTAGGCTCAAGGTTGACTCAGCCTTCCATCCTTCCGAGGTGGGTAAAATGAGGACCCAGATTGTTGGGGGGCAATATGCTGACTCTGTAAACCGCTTAGAGAGGGCTGTAAAAGGACTGTGAAGGGGTATATAAGTCTAAGTGCTATTGCTAATATTGCTCTTGAAACTGCTCCCAAGCTGTCTACAGGTAGTCCTTGACTTACAACCGTTCATGCAGTGACTGTTTGAAGTTATTGTGACACTTGAAAAGATGACTTATGATTAGTGATTGTGCTTATGACCATTGCAGCGTCCGTGCAATTATGTGACTGCGATCTGGCTACCTGGCAGCCGGTTCACATTCATAATGATTGCATTGCCCTGGGGTCACGTTATCACCTTTTGCTATCTTCCCACCTGGCTTTTGATATGCAAAGTCAATGGGGAAGCCAGCTGGGGAGGTCATAAGTCATGGTCATATGATGTAGCAAAAAAGGTCATAAAATCGGGTGGGGTAACATGATGTCTTACCTAACATGATGCCTCATTTAACATCCAGACTGCTTAATAATAAACTTTGTGGTCCCAATAGTGGTTGTAAGTCAAGGATTACCTGTACTTTGCTGATATCCACATGAGATTTCCACACCTGAGATAGGCAAGATCCTTCCCACCCCACTGCACAGAAAGTCAGACACATTTTGTGCCCAAAGAATGGCTCTTAGAATAAGTCAGCAATATTTCAGTTAATTTTTGAAGGCTTCCAGCAAAATAGCATCAAATGGAATCACTGGTAGATGGGTTCATGAGGGCTACCAAAGTGTGATAACTATAATTCTAGCATTAATCCATTAAAGCACACTTACACTGGATTTTGAAGTCTGGTGGCAACATGCGGATATTAGACAATGCAATGTGGCCAGTGTCTCCATCATCAAATTCTACCAACACTGACTCTGCATCTTCCTCTTCATCACTTGAAGACCCTGTGGGCAGAAGCCATGTTACCTTTCAGGCCAGCTTCGCTGTAGGCACAGAAGAAGCTCTGACCCACTGATTTGGTTGCCTACGGCATACTTAGAGTTATTCCCTATTATGAGATCCTTATTTACCAACTTGCTCACCTCGAATGACATTGCCTGGGTAAAGGCAGCGAGACTTCTGGCTCCAATAAGCACAGACCCGTGTGCCAGGTGGAAGGCTGCGACTTGACTGTGGCTGTACATCTAGAACCTGGAGAAAAACAAAGGGCATGATTGGCATATAGAGTAGATCACCACATTCTTAAGACACTGAAGAGATGATCAAGTACCAAGCTTAGCTTATTTTATTTCATCATGCAGTTATGGTGACAATTCAGCTTTAGCTCAACCAAGGAAAATTGCAGATTGCAGTGATTTTGTGCTTTCCTTTGGCATCTGCTCTTCTCTCATGATCACCAAACAACTACTTTCACTTTTCCCAAGATATCATTGAGTCCATCCTATTTTTCTAGCAAGAAGGCTTCTTGTTCTTCAAACTCTATGTTTTTCAGATATTTCATTGGGATAAATATTAATTAAGAGTATTTACAACCAAATTCGTGGTCTTGATTTTTATGTTTTATTTTGGGCAATGGGTTGATGTGCTCTGTGCAGGAACTTCTTGGCATTTGACTATATCTGAGTGCAAGATTGTCTTCTCAAAGGATGCATCTGGGAAATGAGAGGCCTGCATCTCTCTCTATACTTATATGCACAGTATGATTCATAAGTGAATACACAGAAGTGTGCATAAATATCCTGTCCCCCAGAAACTCTGGATGTCCCAAAGGTGCTTTTCCAAAAGGCAACTGGACTTTCTTGTGGGTTTTTTTTCCCTTTGAAAATGTTTTGCTTCTCATCCAAGAAGTTTCTTCAGTTCTGAGAAGCAAAACATTTTCAAAGGAAGAAACAACAACCGAGAAAGTCCAGTTGCCTTTTGGAAAAGCACCTTTGGGACAACCATGACCTGGATGATTAAGAATCTCCACAGACATTCAAGATACTAGATGTGAGTACAAATCACATATGCTCCATAATTGCTCCCTGTGAAGCATTGCAAAAGGCCAGCAGCAGCCTTGGCCGAAATCAGATGGGGGCTGCAGGATTAGGTGGCAGTGCTGGAGGATGGCCAAAAGAGCAGAGATGGGGGGTAGATAGGCAGGTGGGGGGAGTTGGAGGGCGGCCACAGCAGGGTGGTGGAGCCTTGTCTACCGAAGGGAACTCTCTGGGCCAAGCCAGGGAGAAGGCAGAGGATGAAGTTGGCACTTCATGCAAGGCAGAAGTGTGAAGTCCCTGCCTAACAATCATAAGGATTACTGCTATTAAGCAGTGTAGTCACATGATGTTTCACTTAATGACCCCTTCTTCTAGTCCTGGAAATTCTGGTCACAATTAGGGTCATTAAATGAGCAAGCTTACTAGAAATATCTGGTGTAGCAAATCCATGCACATTTGCAAAAGAAAGCCACACTTTCTGCTCCCTATCCCTCAGGTAAGTCCTATAGGTATTACTCTTGAGAGTCCAGCTTCTCTCCCCCTGCCCATGCCCTCAGCCAGCCTGATTAATCATAGGCTCTGATCTTCCCGAGACTTACCGCCTCCTGCAACAGCTGCTCTTGGGAATAGATTCTCTGCCTATTCCCCCGCTCTCCCTCAATGACAATGCTGTAGCTGTGGAACAAATAAGTGACAAGCATTTACACAGATGATGATCTGAAGGGATAGAGGAGAAGCTAGTTTGGTTAATTTGGAGTGTTATTTAACAACAAGAAGCTCAATTCTTGGTTGGCAAGAGTCCTCCCTTTTGAACTAGCACAGTATAATAGAAGTGCATGGTGCTGACTATTTAGTTCCCAGATCAGTAAGAGTGTTAGTATGTAAGTGTTTAAAATTTAAGAAGAAAGAAATGTTACACCACTCTACTCTCCAGATGTGCTGAATTGTAACTCCCACTTCCCAATCCTATGAGTAAGAGCACTAAATAGTGCTAACACACAATTTCATATATATTTACTCATGCTCTTTGCCCTGAGTTTCACAGAATTCAGTAGGATTTACTTAGAGGTAGACCCCACCCACCCCAGAATTGTGTTGGAATACTTCCCATGAATCATACTTTAGATCCAGCAAAATGCTTTGACTTCCATGCATACTACAGTTTCTTTTTTATGAAGAAAGGCAATAGTTTGCCCAAGATCATACAAGAAACTCATAAGGAAGAGGAATCTTTCCAGACGTAGTCCTTGGAACCAGATGGGATCTTGAACAAATGTATTTTTCATTCTGATTAATGGAAAGAGGAGGAAGACGACCCAGGATTTGATTTGGGACAGGATAGGGTAGAGATTACCAATTAACTCTATTTGCAGATGAGGAACCAGAATGATTAATATTGCAGTAGGTGCCTTTGGGTTAATTATTGTAAGAAGGAAGTACCTGGGTTTCTTGTAATCAGTTACTGCAATTGTCTATAAGCATTATAGAGATGTGGGATAATAAGGGATAGAAGGGAAGGTCCTGGAATGCAAAAAAAAAAAAGGAAATGCCTACAATTCTAAGTGATGGACGCATTATACAGTATCAACAGCAATGGAGCCTATTGATCTTGAAAAATCTCGCTATGGTATCCTTTGTCCATATTTATGCATAGGAATCAGGTCCTTACATGTCAGGTGGCTGCAGACTCTTCACATTGCCAGCGTAGAGCAGACTGTCTTCTTTGGGGATAAGCACACGCAATCCATCCTGAAGATCTTCTTTGAGGATGGTACAAGACTGGGCTGCAACCGTAAGACAAAGCATGAATCCACGGTTAATTCTCTTCCTTATCTGTTTATATTTGGAAACTTCAGGCAGAGATCAAAGCTTGAAGAATTCAAGCCTGAAGTATGGACTACACTGCATCGTCCAGCTTTGATCTGCACAACTCCACTTCAATTTTCTGAGCTACCCTTATCTTGCCTTCAGAGTTCACTTTAGGAGCTATACAATCCCACCATATTCCATCTCTAACGCTTCTTCTCGTCATTATCCTTGTTTATTTTTGTTCTTGACTACTGCATTAAATGGCTAATAGTACTTCTTTCACCTGGACTATACTAGGCCTTGTTAATTGCTTCACCCAAGGGTACTCTTTGGTCATGGTGCGTGCGGAGACTTACCAGAGGTCATATCTTCCTCTGTACCAGTGGGGGGCATCTCCTCCTCTTCAGAGAAGCTGCTATTGTCATCAAACTCAAAATGGTCCTCAATGGCAAAACTCTCCATCAGCCGACTGACTGCCCGGCCTTTGCACTGCACAGCAAAGCAAAATATATTTCCTTATTTTACAAAGGCAGGCCTCTTATGCACAAGACTAATGTCAAACTGGCTAGGCCAGGAATGGATTAAACAAGTGTCTCTCCTAGCCTCAATTCATTCTTAGCCCATAGCATCACTCTGGCCTTTGACTGAAGGGCTTAGCTTGGAATAAAAGGGGCAGGATGCTATGCCAGCGATACTTTCACATAGACTCTGCAGGGCCCCGTCCACATGCATATTCTAATCTGAAAACGTCTACAAGTGGGCTATTATTTTGCGCACCCACACACCACACAGTAACCCACTGATAGAAGTTTTCAGATAAGAGAATTGAAATCTCATGAGATTTCAGGGATGAAATTGCTACAATTTCACAGACTATCTTAATGCTACTTTTCAATTATAATTTTTTTTTTTTTAAATGGTTTGCACCAGGGCCAATACACAATGGTGCCTGAAAAATGCCCTGAGGAAGAGAGACCATCTGCTTGCCTCTTTTATTCTGGGTAATAAAAGGTCAGCTGTATCTGACCTAACCAAGATCTGCACTACAGCAGGTATTTCACATTTCCTACCTGCTTGCTGACCACCTTGTTCTTAACCTTAGACAGCTTCTTGCCCTTGCTGAGGATGGCCTTGGCATTGCGAGGAGAGAGGGTCAGTGCTCCATTTTTTCTCTGCCCAAAGAAAATAAGGATAAAATAGTCAAATACAACATGCAGCGGACAAATATTTACCATACTACAATGTAGCTAAGTTGACAATTGCAACTACAAAAAAGACCCTTTCCTCTTTCTTAGTGGCCCTTTATGATATCAGTTAAGTTCAGCCAAACGATGGTTGAGTTGAGGAAGGTCTGCTGTTACCCAGCATATCCCTGGACTCCCAAAACAGATCATCACAATCCTTCCTTCACCAAGGACCACATCCAGCCCCTTTTTCTGCCCCAGCTTACTCTGAGGGCCGATTGCAGGACTTTGCTCTTGCGTGTGGCTTTCTTGAGGCGTTCACTGCTGAGTTTTCCTGCATCGTCACGATTTGCAAATGAGCGGGCCTGGCTGCTGGAGAAGAGCCCCTCGGCGGCGCTTGATGTTCCAGGTCCACAGTGAAACTCCTTGGCCTTACTCTTTAGTTTTTTCTTGCTAGAATTCTCACAAGATCCCGCTCGGCATACCGGCACCTTTTCCAACCTCCCTAAGCCTGGCTTCACTGGCCGCCTCTTTATTTTCACTTGGCCTTCAGGACTGGGGATTCGACAGGGCCCTGGGTAGATCCAGAGATTATAGCAATGAAAAAAATAGGCAAAGCAGAACAGAAAAAAAATGCCTCAGTGGATAAGCCAGTGCTTCATTTTGCTTACACAGACTGCACTTCAGGCAAGTGTAACGTTATTAGGCCAATTTTGAGTAGAGTCTTATCAATTAGCAATTTGTGAGACTAGCCAATGCTATCATTTTTTTTTAAACGAATTGTGGCTCAGCATGTAATAGCAGAATCTGGCTTTTATAGACCCCAAATGCCCCTTTAACTGAAAGGGAGGATGCAGTGTAACTTAGAAACAGTTGGTTCCAGGAAGACCTTTCACTGCCATCTTACATCCACCCTCAAGTGTAAATCAAACAAAATTATATGATAGTAGGTGAAAGGGCTGGATATAATTTCAGCCATTTCTTCATGATGTTCATGAGGCTTCATTGCCCTTCCCCTTCATCAACTTGGATAGATTCAGCAATTCACCAAAAAGAGCTTAATTTCAATTCATTTCATTACCTAGCAAGCCTTGCCTCTCCTTTTTCTTCTTTGCTTTCTGGTTTGCCTCCATTTTCACCACGGAAGAAGGAGAAGGGCCAATTACAGGAGGGTTCACCGTTACATGCATGGGGGAGCTGTTGTCACTCGTCAAGTTATCATCCCCGCCGCCACCACCATCGTCACTTTCATAGTCTCTGTGGTGATTGTCATCTGTAAATGAGGAGGAGTGTCAAGACAAATTGAGGCAAGAGGGGGAAAAGGGGGCCACTTCAAGATGAGAAGAGGATTCTGATACTTTGCTTCATCATTCCAACATCATAGACCACTTATTTCGACCATCAAAGTAAAACCAAGGCCATCACTGCATTGTTTCTAAGGTTAATATCTTAACACAGAGCTATCGAAAGGATTGAGGCTTTTCAAATCAATCTCTGTTGGTAGCGTGACCCTCATATGAATGCTTTGGTTATTGCTGCAAGGCCTGGCATGTAAGGATTTGGTAAAGTTGTATTGGTATGATGAGTAAAAATAGCAGAGTAAAGGTTATTAAAAAAATCCAGCCAACAATCCAAGAACTCTGAATATGTTTTGGCCCAGCTATTCCCTCCTTCGACATCAGCCTCCCAATTGAACTGCCTATAAACCCTTCCCTTCCAATCCTGGCTTCTATATCCTGATTCTTGCCCCTTTGACAATGAGTCTTTGTTCTTTCGGCTTTGGGGAGTGGAAGCAGGATTTCTGTCTCAGCATTGCTTTCCTGATAAGATGCCCCAGGAGCTTCAGGGGAAGCCATAAGCCTGCAGTCAAATGAGAGCGGACATTGGCCCCACTAGAGGACATCATGTGCAGCTATTTTTAAATTTCAGAGCTTCCTCTGCTTGCCAGCAGGAAATATACTATGTGGCAAGCTCCTCACCAGAGCTGAAGATAAGAGCTTTGTAGAAGGGTGGATTCGCCTGGGAATGGGCCTGGGAGAAGCTAATTGTACTTGCACTTCCTCAGTGGCACGATGGAGAGATGAATACCTGGGAGGCCTGTTAACTGGCCTGGAGCTCAGAAAATATCCATTGGACACTAATCCCCTTTTTGCTATGCAGGTAAACATCACTTGTCCCAAGGCCCGAGTCCTCTTTTAGCAGCAACAGACAGAACATGCTCACAACTGCAGGGTTGTGAATAGCATTCTCTTGTTTCCCATTATCAACTTTCCTTCCCAGGTGCCAAATGATCCTTCCCTTCAATCTGAATGTCCCAAAGGTGCTTTTCCAAAAGGCAGCTGGACTTTCTTGGTTTTTTTCTCTTCGCTTTTCACCCAAGAAGCTTCTTCACGAAGCTTCTTTTTATTGGATGAGAAGCAAAACGTTTTCAAGGAAAAACACAAGAAAGTCCAGTTGCCTTTTGGAAAAGCACCTTTGAGTCAACTATGACCTGGATGATTGAGAATCTCCATAGACCTTCAGCCTGAATCTGTACCTGCTTCAGCATTTCCTGAGCTAGGCTTGGCCTCCAAGGGAGTGAGATCGTGCTGTGGGTATTTGGGAGATGCTGCTTTGGAGCTCTTGGTTCGAGAAAGTTTCTTCTGGATACGGGTGCAAGGGATAGGCTCTTTCCGTCGGAAGGGACCAATGCTCGTGGGCAAGACTTTGCTTTTGACTTTCTGCTTGAGATGAGAGGCCTTGTGTACTACTGTGGAAGCCAACTTGCTTTGCGAACTGCTCTTCTTGCAACGAACCTTCTCCTGCAAAAAAAAAAAGCAAAAATGGTAGATACTTATTGCCTCTTGTTTCCCTTTTGCTCAGGAGGGAAATCTATATTTGAATCGGGAACTTGGAAAGGATTGAAAAATCTTATCTGACTCTCTGACCACTAATAGTGAGGATACTGGATACTACCTATAACTAATAGATAAAAATGGACATCTAATGCAAAAAAACACAAAAGTAGAAATGGCTAACTAATAGATAAAATGGATACTACCTATAACTGAATCTTGTTTAATGCTGTCTCAATGAGATTCTGAATCCTTATGGTCTTTATTTGCATGCACCTAGTTTCTATTTTGTATGCTAACAAGTAATGTTAATCTTTTCTTTTTCTTTTTAAGGCAATAAAATAATTGAAAACAATGATCAATGCTCCCTGAGCCTCCTGAGAAACTTTAGATCGTGTTATTTTTATACTTGTATTTAATACTTTTTATACTTGTATTTAATAGTTGAGCCATGCAAATTCTGAAGCAAGGTGAATAAGCATAACTCACTCTACTAAACAGCAGGGGAGAGGTGTCCCATAAAATGTAAGATATAAAAGATGTGAATATTCCTCTCACATCTACCAAAAGAGCATCTGCCCATCCAGCTTGGTTCATCTTAGGACCCTAAATCCTCATAGCTGATGTGAATATCACATTGATTTTAAAACCATGGAAAGAATATGGCCGTCTTGGTTTTCTAAAGGCAACAAGTTATTTCTTCTCCAAATGCAATGTAGACAGAAATATAAAGATATTAAGGTATACTCACCTGGGAACTTTTGATGCCACTGTAAGTTGTTTCTGATATTTTCCGTTTTTTCTTCTTGGGCTCCCCTTCGGCCCTCAACTCTGTACACAGTAGAGATAAGGTGGTTTTCACAGACCTGTGAATGGAAAAGAATACACAAGTTTGAGAAAGAAAATTCATTTTAGACGAGCCATTGAGAAGCATACAGGCCCAGGATCTAAGCATTTTTTGATAGAAACAGCCTCCAACAAACAAACAGCATACCTGTAAAAAGACCTAACCTCTTTTAGTTCCATTTATTTAAACTTGTATATTTTAGGCTGCTACTTCACTATTTACAGCCAACCATGGCAATCTGATAGATATGTTATGGGTATACATTAGATATTTACTCACACATATTCTGGACCCAAGTCTCATTGTTGTGGGGATCAGTATCCATGATTATTATTATGGTGATCTTTTACCTCCAACTAGATATATTTCGCCTTGACTATGCATAGACTGATCATTCCTGAGAGATCACTTCACATAAAGAAACACTAACCTCCCTGACTGTCAACATCCAAAGTCTAATGTTCATACAGTGAAGAACAATAAAGCAGATCCAGACTACAAAATACAAATCCCCAAAAGGTGGGATGATATGTTTTCAGCATAACAGTACAGTAGGCATAAACACTTCCTATATGCTATAAATTATGACTTTATTTTGTAACTAATCCATTCTCTCTTTCTACTCTGATGGACTTTATATGGCTTAAATAATGCCTCTTCTTCAGAAATAAATAAATGTATTTGTTTGACTTGCCCTTTTTTCCATTTACAGTTAGGCCTTGGAAAATGTTGCCATGTTTGACTCCTCCATTCTTCATTTACTGGCTTAACTCACAGTGAGGAGTATTGTAAGTTCTGAATGAAGAAAGAGGAGTCAAACATGACAGCACTTTCCAGGCCTAATTGTAAAAATAGAGACAGTAGCAATTAAACATGTGCATTAATTTATTTCCAAAGTCGAGTATTTGAAGCAAATTAGAAACCTGGGTAGTTTCTAAAAGTTCAGCAAAGAAAGATGTTATATATTAGAAGATAATGAAACAATTAATAATATGAAGGAAGGAAGTTATGGTTATTGTTAGTGTGAAAACGTACTACTCCATCTTATTTAAGAATTGGATAATGGATCTGCTTTACTATTCTTCATTGTAAAGTGTAATTGTATAGTCACAAATACCCTTTGTAATAATTGTTTACATCTCCTTTGCATTGTCACTCTATATGATTGTGATTTTTTTGTTGTGAAAATACAAGGTATAAAAAGCTCAAGAAATATATTCCCACTATACTATAGATATGTCTGAGTGTACACTAAACACTAAGCTTTTGGTGAGCGCTAGACACTCACAAGATTTGGAATCTAAGTATACTGTTATAGAAAAATGAAAAATATTTCCATAAATATTACCAAATACTATATGAGCTATAACGTGGCCTAATATTTCCCTCCTCTTGGTAACTGAGATGTAGCTTGGGCCCAAGGGCTCCTGGATGTCCTAGACCTGAATCTCCTAGACATTCTCTCTTTAGACCAGAACACTGCATAGAACAACATTTTGGAGGAAGTTTACCATGGATGGCACCCTACATTCAGTTTTTCAGCGATGATGACATTCTCTAGGTCAGGGGTGGAGAACTATGGCCTTCTTATGACTTGTGGACTTCAACTCCCAGAATTCCTGAGCCAGCATGGAATTCTAAGAGTTGAAATCCACAAGTCATAAAGGGGCCATAGTTCCCCATCTCTGCTTTAGTTAAACTGTCAGAGGAAATATGCTACCTAAAAATCACTTTTGTAGGTAATAATATTTCTGGCCAAACTGCCCATCTAGGCATCCTGCTCACCTCCCACTTACTTTCTAGATGAATCCTCTAGCTGCTTCTCGCTTATCCTTAAATCTTTCACATACATCAACAGCCCATATATTTTTGGTCAGAAGGACACATTTGGCTTTAACAAGTTTACATGACCACCCCAAATTATGTTAACATGTATTCCCCTTGCACAACACGCACTGTAAGATGAAACTTGGAAGTTGCCTGATAAGAGCCAGCCTGAGAGAAGTTATTGCCTGAGGCAAAAGTTAACAGGATAAGCCAGACACATTCCAACTGCACAGACGGACTGGACTGGTACATACTGAACTGGTATTTTCCATCACACCTGAAGTTCCAGGTCAATTTAAAAGTTCAAGACAGGTGATAGGACGTGTTCTGCTCCATGCCTCCAGAGAGCTTAGAGGAAGCGGCTGGGGGCCCACTAATATTTGCGGCCTGTGATAGTTGCTTAACTCTGCTAACAATAGGGCAAACTCTGGCCTTGATCCTCAGAAACTGAGAGTTTCTTTGTTGTAAACAATGGCAACACGGCTTACTGCAACAATATTCCCTTAAGGTTGTATGTAGAACAGTATATGAAGGGAAGGGTTGGCAGGTGTAACTTTTTATGGCCTGGTGCCTTTCCCTTGATGCCGCTATCTTAAGGCTTGGTATTCACAAAGGTTCTTACTTCTTTTGACTTTCAAACACAGAACTCGACCCCTCTTCCTCCCATCTCTCAGGAGCAAGAGGGCACAGCAGGAATGCGCTACCAAAACATCTGGCTTCTATTGAATTTTACTGCTTCCTCAGGAAGCAGCTTGGATGAAGATGGATTTGTGATAGCCGTGAAAAAAAAAAGAACAAATTTCTCCCCACACATATAAGAATAGCCAGGGTTACTAAACACGTATGCACAGGCGCACATTTACTCCTTGCTTGATAAAAGCAAGGCTGCCCACATGAGGCAGCTTGCCCATTTGTTTTGCAGAAAATTGGACATAAAAATTAGAGAGGGCATTAAAAAAAAACACCATAAAAAGCAGAGAGCGTTGCACGTTGTTCTATCCCAACCCTTTCTGAAGTACAAATAGATTTCCAGGATTTCCTGTGGTATATGGCGACTCAAAACTAAACCGGACCACTGCTCTGGAATGGTAGACTCTTACCAGAATGACCAGTAGATTAAACTATCTTTTGAGAAGGAATCGAAAGCATGTCCTCTCTATAGAGGCATATGCAGACTCACACGGAGAAGATGTTTCTAGGGGGACAGGCACACAGTGGTGAATTCTCTTGCTTAGAAGAGGCTAAACAGACACGGAGCATTGAACAAACCCTCCTTTACATATTTCTCTGTGGGGGAGGAGGAGAATATGGCATAATTATTGTGTATCCCTCCCACATGTCCCGTGGCTGCTCTACGAGAGGGAGGAGACATTCCTAGACTTCTCATGCCTGCCAGCAACTTTCTGGCTGCTGCTTTTGCTGCAACTCATTACTTCACTAGCTACAGAGGGGGCTTTGGGACAATCACCTCTTTCAGCTGGGCTGGGTTGCATTTTACGTGCAAAGAGATTGCCACAGAAACTGCAGGGCAGCGTTTGCTCAGACCACTCAAGTCACAACAGCAGAAGTATTGCTGTATTTGGGGGAAGATGAATTTCCACCGAGGTGGTTGGAGAGGGGTGGGTTTTAGGTTCGGACACAAATGGTTATTAGTGCTTAGAGGAACCGAGATTGTAAAAGAAGCATTGGAATGTGTGTGCTGCTTTAGATATGCAGTCTGGTGGTGTGGATTTAAAATTTCCCCGTAGTTCCATAGCACTGAAACCCATTAATTGATGAATAAGTAAATTATACTCATCGTGCTATTTACTTCCTTCTCTTTTTCTGAATACTATCCATTTTTTTTCTACAGAAAATGTGGCAGGAAAGAATTGTAGAGAATTCTGGAAAAATAAGGAGCAGAGTAGGATGCTGAAGGGAAGAACGACAGAATAGGCAGTGTCAGCAAAGAATTATTACTGTGAGGAACAGTAAGTTATCTCATCTTGACCACTGAAAGTCTTTTTTCTTAGGTTTATAGTAAACTTCTTTTGCAGATTATCACATGTGATATGAATAGGAAGTCAGAAAACCGATAGTTTCTCAGCATATATATTCCATGCCTATGTATACAGAGATAGACAGGATCTTGAATCTGGTTTGGAGCACTGTGCATTAATGAAATTAAAAATTCTGCACTACAGAATCCAAAGATAGTGACCTACGTAAATCATGCAAATTGACCATGTTTGTGTGATGGTGTGTTGTATAATTTATTCAGGAATATTGTTATTTTACATAGGTTTTCTGGTTTTGCTGGTCATAGGGAAGAGTGCAGAGCTATATAGCATCCTGAAATCCAGTTCCTATAATCACTGCAAATCTTGTTTCAAGGACTCACATGATTTCAAGTCTATCTTTGCAACTTTAAGAACCAGAAAGTTGTTTGTGTACGTGAAAACTCAAGATACAAAAAGTAAGATTTTGCCCTTCTGTGCTTTTACTGAGTCACAGCATAGTCAAAGTTGTGTTCTTATTGGCAGCTGCCGCATAGGCTCCTCATACGTGAAAAGGTCCAACATTCTCATTACTAGTACCTGCCTATAATTCCAGTTCTAAACTCTTTCTCTTTCTTCAGGGTCATTGTGTAGCCGGATCAGACTGGCTTGGTGGGATGAGATGGGAGTAAGATTAATCCCATCTGGAACATTGAAAGGCAAATGAAGGGCTATATGGCTTGATACTGAGAGAAAGAAGAAGAAAAAAACCTCTGGCAACAACAGCTGATTGTACTAAGTTGCAATCAGTCCAGATAAGAAAGGGGAAGCAAAGCGAGGTAGCTACTCCCAATGACAACAATTACAAGGAATTAATTTGGGACTTATGTGGGCTGAGTAACCTTCTGACATCTACTAAATGACTGACTTCACATTACTTTGGCATTGCTCTCCTAGGTGTCCTCCTGGCAGAGTAAATAGGAAGTGAATTAGCACTCTGAAGGCTTTGTCCCAGCTGCCATGGCTGGCTGGTTGCCCATTCTGATCTCCAATCCTCCTCAACCCTAATTGCTCCACTCTAGCACCCAGGCTCCTAAGGAGCAGCCTCTTGTTTGCTCCACCCTGCAAATGCAGCCCAGGATTTGAAGCTGTACAAGCCCCATCTTCCCAAAGCAGCCTCTATTCATGCTCCTCTCTTGGGCCTTCACCCAGTACCCTCAACCTTTTGGCCTAGTCTTGACCCCGGAGCTGGTGCCAAATTCCAATTTGGCAGCTGTAGCAGGAAAGGAAGGAGGGAATTCCCTGGTTAAGCAGAGGGAAAGGGAAGGAACGGAGCACCCAAGGGCCATGGATGGGAAAGAAAAATGGGCTGGCTTAGGAACAGTAAGCAAGTCCAGGCTACCCATAATGCCAAACCCCCAGCCTTTGCACTTCAGCCTACTCTAAAGTAGGGAATTACCATGGCTCAAGGCCACAGCTCTGTTCTGGGGAGTGGCTGGAGGGAGGCAAGCTTGGCAGATACCATTGCCTAGCGTGGGAAGTTCAAGAAACAGGAATGTTCTCGATAGGAAGGAAGCCAAGGGACTGAGCTTGCAGCTGCTCTGGAAACATGTGTTGCTTCAGTGAGGCCAAAAGCCTCCACCTGACACAGGGTAGGGATGCCATGATGGCTAGGAGCCCTGCCTTGGCACTTGATCAAGGAATCCTATGCCATAGCTGTTTGCTCGGGCAGGTTTACAGGGCAGACATACAAATGTGCAAACGTAAAAGAACAAAACAGGAAGCGGAGAGGATTACCACTCAGGTGAAGATTTTAAGTCTCCAAGTGGTATACGTATGACAATTGTTTTCTGGGAGCTATATAATTAAGGGACTTTTCTGTGATCTCTGACAAAGGGTCAGCTTGACAAGTGCCCACATGTGAGCATTCAGAGAAATGGCTGCATGAATGTGCTTTATTGCCTTCTGGAATGGCATCTTTTGTCCCGAACCTATTTTGGAACATCAAAAAAAACATCAAATGCTTAAAGCTCAGAGACATTTGAAAAGAACAGAGGAGGTGATACCTCAGACAGGCATAATCTCACTTGCAATTAATGCATGCAAAATAATCCATGACTACAAAGCTTAGAAATTTGGAGTAGAGGGGAAATTAGAAATAACATGAAAATACTTCTAGGAATTGTAGCAAACTAGGATCAGGTACAGAAAATAATTTGTCAGAAAACTTAAGCTGGCGGAGCAGCTACTGGCCATATTAGAGTGTGTGAATTTTCTCTCCTTTTTTATTATTGACTAATCATATTTTAGCCTATTTTTAAAATTTTCAGAAAATTTGACCGGAGACCACAGCAGTGTACATACAACATGTAATCCTATGCCCGTCAGATGAATTGGACTATACTTCCCAGACAGGAGTTCAACCTTAAAGCTCATCTACATATCTCATTTTCCCAGATGCAAAAATACCTCACTAACTGTGGGTGGAGGATACTTTTATGTAGATTTAGAATTTTAGATTTAAGGGTTTTTTTTAATCCCACTTTTTTTTTTTAAATTAAGCAGCGAACATGCCTAATACTCCTCCCTTCTCCTATTTGGTCCACAACAACCATTCCATGAGGTGAGTTGGGCTGAGAAAGAGTGACTGGCCCAAAGTCACCCAGCTGGCTTCATGCCTAAAATGGGACTGGAATTGAAATATCCTCCTTTTTATGTGCATGTGCCTTCTTCTCAATCCTTCCCCGGCCTACCCCAAAGGCACTTTTTGCTCCTCTTTCTGTGCTCTCCTTCCAAACTTACTTTTTCCACTTCTGCCAGTGCAAGTCATGCCAAGCGGTCAGCATGCTGTGAATTGTCAGGACTCTTCCTACTGTCAAACAGCAATCTCTCCACTTCCCTTGCCAGCCTCACAGATGGCAGGCAGGCAAAGCAGGAAGAGGAGGAGGGAACGCAGGTGTTTTTGGGGTGCCAATTCTCCTGGCATGAGAAAGATTCACTTATCCTCACACAAGAGAGAAGAGGAGGAAGAGAGTTGCTACTATCAGTTACTGTAAGAAGAGCTCGGACAGCCATTTGTCTGGAATAGTATAGGGTCTCCTCCTTGGGCAGGGGGGTTGAACTAGAAGGCCTCCCCAAGCTCCCTTCCAACTCTGTTATTCTGTATTTAGTTCTCCAAACTTTGTGGGATCACAAAATCACAGCAAAGAAACTGTTCTCCCTCACAACTTTTCACTTAATCCTGTTGCCCTGCCTCCTGGTGCCAAAAAGACATGCTCCCACCATGGATAGTCTGCTTTACCACAGAGATATCCCCTGCAGAATCACTTCCTCTTACGTCTGCCCTGCTGCATAGCTTAGATGCCATAGTCTCAAAAGTGTGGGGAGTCATGTTTTAACCAAATGTCCAGTGGCCTTTTGGAAGTTTGTTAGACAGACATTGCTTCGATGTCCCAGTGCTCTACCATGATGCTGGTTAAAATGATCCTTTTGTAGCTTCAACACTGCAGGGCCAAGCTCTCCAGAGGGGTTACTGGCTGTAGCCCATGGATGTTCTGTTCTACGATTCAGCAGCTCCTCTCTGCTATTTCGCTACTACAGTGGGGAATGGGAGGGGAGGGGCACATTTTAAATGTGTGCAGCGATACCTTTGAAGGCAAAGGGGAAAACAGAGCTGTTATCCCAAGCACTGGGAATAGCTGCTTTGTCACCTACCAAGATAGGGAAGATAGGAGGAGAAGTTCCACTTCTTGTCCTTCTTACCCCCACTAGAACTCCCACCCATGACATTTTATGGAAGACAGAAACAGGGATAGGCCTCTCTTCTCCAACACGGCTTACCTCACCATGAGCGAAAGGAGAAGTAGGGATGGATATGATGAAAGTGGGGGAAATAATTGCAGGAAATAATGGGTTATTTGGTGTCAATCCCACCCCTGGGATCAGAGAACAGACATCAGGAGACACCACAGGTTGTCTACAACCAATAACTGGCATTAATGGACGTTGAGGTAGTCCTCATTTAGCAACTGCAATGGGGGCCGGCAACTCGGTTGTCAAGTAAAACATCACAATGTTACCATTTTACTTCAGCTTTCTTTTGTTTTACAGACCTATGAAGGGCCTAAGTGTGAGGAAGGTCGTAAAGTTACTTCTTCATCACCATCGTAACTGCAAATGGTCACTAAGCGAGGCAGCTGTTAAACGAGTACTAACTACATTCCACATCCTACACCTCGCATCTCTCATGTGGACGCAACCCCCTATTTCCCCTTCATTGCTGAGGCAGAATTGGATCCAAATGTGGTCAGCACTTCTTACAACCAGCATATTTTTGTGTTGGCTCCCATCCTAGATAACGGCACTTTAGTGCCGCTATGCTAAACAGTGCTTGGAATGCTGTTCTGGAATCGCAGAATCTCCTCTTTCAGCTTTTAAAGATTTGCTGGCAAATCCATCCGGGTGGGATGATTTTTGGACTCGTACGAAAGTGGGGTTAAAATGTAAAGGAAGTGAAGCTTAGGGGAACCAAAGCTGGGATCGTCTTCCCAATAAGCTAAGAATGGCTTTCCTTTTATATTTAATTTTGCATGAATCCGCACAGCTTTTCAAGGTTTGGAGCGAGAATGGGGATTCTCCTACTTTCCCCCCCAGGATAAATCTACATAAAGGACCGGGGTGGAGAGGAATGGGAGAAGGCAAGCAAGTTCTCTAGTGAGTCCTGGAAGGTTTCCATGAGCCATATGGTGGAGCCATGTTGCAACCCAAAGCCAACACTAACTGCTTTTTTTCCCCCTGTAACCTTCACTACATTTGCTAATGTTTTGTGACATAAAACCTAGAGATTAATTTTTTTCTTCTGTCTTAATTGAAGGAACCATTTAGTACAGATTTAACTATTATTACCAAATCATCAGGATTGATGCAGCGCACACACGCGTGCTCCAATCATGTTTGGACTAGCTTGGAGGATTTATGCAAATGGGCCTGCCGGGAGAGGCAATTTGTAGCAGAGAAGGACAATTATACAGGGCCCGTGAGTGCGGGAATGACTGTGCCGGGCGGCTAATGGATAATCATAAAGCGCCAGCAGCAATGAACACCACTGCAGCGTGACCAATGACTTTATACAGCACAGATAAAGAGGCTTTTATGCAACACTGCCTTCCTTTTCAAAGAGGGGCAATTCTTCCCCCAGAGCAGTGCAGGAGGCAAGATAGACAGGAGGCAGGGGAGCACAGAGGAACAGGCATCTCTTTAGACCTCTTATTCTTCCAGATCTCGATGACCACTAGGATGGGTAAGGCCTTGGCCGTGCTGAGTGCTAAAGTGCGGTCACCTCTAGGGTGAAGGCAACAGGAATAGCCAAAAAACAACAAGCAACGCTTTGATCACAACATATTCACTGAACATCACCACCGCTTTTTCTCATGCCTCTTCCCAGTGTGGTCTGTAATTATTACGCTACAAACAGAGAGGAAGAGTCCGCTTTTTATAGTGTAGAAATACAAGAAAGCAGTATAAAGAAACACTGACACTATACAGCTGTTTGATGTGTAAAAAAAAAAGGCTGAGAAAGAAAGAAAAAGAAGAAAAAGAGAAAAAAGAAAAAGAGAAAGAAAGAAAGAAAAAAGAAAGAAAGAAAGAAGAAAAAGAAAAAAAGAAAGAAAAAGGAGAGAGAGGCTTCATTATGTGAAATTTCCCTTTACACATATATGCTTCCCCAAAATCTAATTACAGATCCCCAGTGACAGACGTACACAAATGCAGACTAACACTTTGTCTCATTCATACCATCCAGCCTGGTAAATATATACAGAGCATAACACCTGTAAAGTGGATGGAGAGGAAATTTCTAAAAGGAAAATGAAGGATAGAGACAGGTAGCTAAAACCTTTCCTATCACGGCCCCTTTATCGTTGATGCCCCTCTTTCCAGCTAATATTCCATTTTGGGGGGGGGAGGAATCCCATGGTATTAGGATGAAGGGGAGGAGGCAATGATGAGGACAGAATTTGCTGTGGGGAAAAGTTCCACCTTTCTCCCATCCTACTAATGGCCTGATAGTCAGTCCCATTTGTAGATCTATCCTTGCAGAAACGCACACAGCAGCACTTCCATTCATTATAACAGCCACACGGACAGATCCTTCTTAAGAGCATCCACTGGGTCCCTCAAGCTTTCAGACAGACAGGCAATGTTGTACACATTTAGAGTGTTTTCCCCAACCCCAAGCACCATAAGTCATGCTAGATCACTCACTTGACCTTCCTGCTGTCACTCTTGCCCATCGAACCCTGTCGCAATGAACTGAGTGTGCTGGAGTGCTTGCGTTTCCTAGGTCGCCCCGGTCCCCGTCGAGCTGGACTCCGGGAACTCTCCTCTCGCCTACAGGTAATAACCATATTAAACACAGAACAAAAGGGCAGGAATGGCCCTGCTCCCATATACTGAGGGTCTCTTTGGATGTGGGCACCAGTTTTGTTTAGAGGACAGGGAAGACCTTTGACCAAGGGGATCATTTGGCCTTCAGATATTACGGTAAACAGATCAACCTGTAGATTCAAAGCTATTTCACCCCCTTACCACTGATGCTGTTCCTGGTGCTGTTTTGCTTTACCCACCTTCCTTCTGGCAAGTGGGTCAGGTGCTTATCCTAGAAACCTGTAGTGAAAACTGAAGAAACCAGACACTCACTCATGGTCATGCCGCCTCTGCAGTTTGGCCAATTCCCGCTGTTTCTCTTTGTAGCGTCGCTGCAGTTCTGCTAGGCGCATGCGCATCTCCACTTCCTGTGTGTCCAAATTCTCAATAGCTGCTTTCAGAGGGCAAACCTTTGGGGAGAGAGAAAAGGCCATCTTAGCCACAGAGGAAAGCAAGAGGTGACAGGGTGCGTAACATGTTTTATTCATGCTTTTACTCCCGATAGTTTATATGCCCTGAGACTTATTTGCACTCTTGAACTGAACAGATTTAGAAGGCCAGTTGGTTCTACTTATGTACTTGTAGGAACTCAAGCAGATGAAGTACCTTAAGTCCACACAATACTGCTGAACTGTATTCAATTGTCAGACTGCAAGTGGTCCTCGACTTATAACCTGGTCGCTTTATGATGGGCCATCAAAAGCTACTTATGACCTGTTTTCAAAGTTACGATGGGCAATAAACTATAACCCCACCATCCACAGTCACACAATCACATTTTGGGCACTTGGCAATTGACTTACTTTTACGACAGTCTGTACCATTTTTTGTGACATTTTTTTACCAGTTTCTAGTGTATGCTTCTGGTTTCTGGCAAAAAACTCTCATCAGGGGAAACTGATTTGGTTAATAACTGTGGCGTTCACTTAACAACTGTGGTGTTTGCATAACGACCACCGCAAAAAATGTCAAAAAAGTCAGGTCCACTCACATGATGCCTCAAGTTACAACCGCAACAATTTATGACCATAATTCAGAGCTCAATTACCATCGTAACTCAAGGACTATCTGATTCTGTACCCAATCAGAAGCCTAACATTCTAGCCTCCATACACTCTACCCAGCCAACCTTCCCTATAAATATGATTATTAAAATTGGAGAGGCTGATACAGCAAAAGCTATCCTGCGAAGTTGATTAAAGCAAGCCTTAATAATTGTCCCCTAATCAAACAAACAAAAGCGAGAATAAAAAATGCACTCCAATGTTTCAAAAATCTTCTACACAGTTTTGCTTGTAGAATACATGTAGTCCTTGACTTATGACCACAACTGAGCCCAAAATTTCTATTGTTAACTCAGACATTTGTTAAGTGAGTTTTGCCCTTTTTTTTTTTTTGCCTTTCTTTCCCATGTTTTTAAGACAATTGTTAAGTGAGTTCTCCCCCCTTTTTTTTTTTGACCTTGCTTGCCACAGTTGTTAAGTGAATCACTGCAGTTGTTATGTTAGTAACAAGACTGTTAAGTGAATCTGGCTTCCCCATTGACTTTGCTTGTCAGAAGGTCACAAAAGGTGATCACGTGAATCCAGGACACTGCAACTGTCCTTAATATGAGTCAGTTGCCAAGCATCTGAATTTTGATCAGGTGACCACGGGGATGCTGCAATGGCCATAAGTTTGAAAAACGGTCATAAGTCACTATTCAGTGCCCTTGTAACTTTTAACGGTCACCAAACGAACTGTTGTAAGTTGAAGACTACCTGTACAGCAGTCTTGCCCGATTCTGTTATCTCATGCAGAGGTATCCAGAGGAAGCCACATTTTTGTTAGAATGATTAAACATGCATTGCAGTGTCACACAAGCTCCACCTCTCGCAGGTGACTATAATGAATGCATAAAAGGGGAGGGATTTGCACTGTGACATCATAAAGTTTCACTGTTTGCTCACGCTACCCCTCCCAAAAATGAGTCTCAAGGGACAAAAGATTAGCCTTCAAACACAAACAATTTACCACAGAAGTCTCCATTATTACCTGTGAAAGTTGAGATCCTTCTTCAAATGAGATAGGTGAATATGTGGCCCAGAAACACACCACAAAACTGTGTCAGGCTACAATAATGGAATGCTAGCAGGTAATCTTTCAGGCCATCAGCTCTGTCATTCATTTTGAAACAAGAAACTTACAGGCTTAGTTTTAGGGGTCCAGATGTATTTCCGTCGGGAGACCCGCATGCGAGGGCGCAGATTCACACACGGTGCGGCATCTGCCAGACTGAGAAGGTCAGGTGGGCTGCTCTCGAAGCCAGTGGCTTCCACAAGAGCCCAGGCAGCAGCAAGGGTGGCTAGACTTTGCAAATTGAAGGCTGCCAAGTCTTCATCCAGCACTGAAAAACAAAAAGATACAATCGGAGACGATCAATTCTCATTCATAGAATAGGTTATTAATAAGTTATGAGCTTACATTTCCCACCTAGGGCTCTCAATCTTGTCACATCAAAGGAGCCGTCACATTCAGAGCTTCCAGACTAAATTTGCCTTCTTGGCGTGCTCCTACCTGCCTCCTCTATCTATCATACGGTGTTAGTTAGTTATGGCCCCTTTTGCTGCTTAGCAGATCTTAGCAGGGCTCCAGCACAAGTCCGAAAGCTCAGAAGACAAAACCTCTGGTCTTGGTGACTGACCCAGATTGGATCCCTCCCTCAACATTATCCTGGGACACGTATATTTGCCTTCATTTGTAGGAAGGAAAAAGGCAGAAATAGCAGAGGGAAAACTGAGGAGGGTTGCAAACAAAAAGGCCCCGTAGTAAAGAGGAAACTTAAAATATTTCAACTGCATGATAAATACTTCATCTTGTAACATCTCTGAATTCATATGCCACCCCTAGTGACTGGATGAAGGTATGTGTCTTGGACTTCTATGCATATTTGGTAGCATCTCACAATCTAGCCCACCTCTTGAAAAGACCCTGTCTTTCCTCTTCCCAGACACACCACGCTGCTTTCCCCCCTCTGTTATGAAGGGCTGAAAGAGAGCCATGACGTAGAAAAAGTTGGCTTGCAAGCTATGGTCATTTAGAAAAGCAGAAAGCTCTTCCCAGACCATAGCTTAAAACCACCAAGTCCCTGTTCGTATTTCTTTGCAGAATACATCCGAAGTCCTTTCACACAGAGGGAAAGTTGTTAGGATGTCACCTGCCCAAGAAAGAGGCCTGAGAAGCCCGTTTGGGGCAGCAAACAGAAGCTATCATTGCCAGAATTTAAGGAAAAAGGGGCCTATTGGAAATAGCCTCAGAAATTCAGGAAGGAGGGAAACAGTTGCTCAAATAGGGAGAGCTGAAATGGCCAGCCTCTCTGCATGAAGATATATACAAGTGGAAAAAGGGTAACCATGGACATTTAAAAAAAAAAAAAAACCTGCAGTATGCATGTGTGGGTGTACCTCTTTAAAGGCTCATGCATTCATACACCTCTCCCTCATGGGCTGTTGCTCTTTGTATACAAGTGCATCTGCTTGTGAAAGTGCCTGCGCACACGTATGAGAAGGCACATAGGGGAGCCCTTGTATGCGGTTTCCGTTCCACTGTGGGCAAGAACGGTTTTGGTGTGTGAGCAATAACCGTTGGTGTACAGATGAAAAGCACAGACGTGGCTTAGCCACAGGGGATGATAACCATCTGCATATGTGGGTTGGTGTAAACCTTGCCACTGGGGAGGCAGGAAGTGGGAGGCTTGAAACAGCAGCAGAAAGGTGTAGGGACAAAAAAGAAGGACTTTCACTACTCAAATGATATTAGATGGTTGTGATTATTATTAGCTTTAGCAAAGGCCATTATTATTCATAAGCAGGGAATGTGAGATACTCCTCGAGAACTAAGACGTTCTGAAAACAGAGACATCAAAATAAATCTGGTAACAGACCAGTCAAACAGGCTGTTCCCCAGCTTTCCAAGCATGCAAGGCCTCATAGTAAGAGGCCAGTCTAGGATGCTTATAATAAGCATGCCCCATCCCAAATTAATTCGCAATTCAAAATCCAACAGGGAAGGTCCCACCCAGGGGTGGGTTCTGGATTCTTTTGCTGCCGGTTCGCTCAGGGTCGCGCCGTGCGCACGTGCGCAGCAATCAAAAAATAGCTTCTGCGCATGCGCTGAAGCAAAATCCAAGATGGTGGCGCCCACGGAGACACTGACGGAACCGGCTCCATGGTGTCATTGCCGAGTTACTAACGGTTCTAAAGAACCAGTTAGAACCGGTAGGAACCCACCTCTGGTCCCCCCTCCCCCGACCCTATTGCTTTCTACATGCAGTATGCAGTAATGAAGTCCAAGGCTCTTGCTTTCTAAGCTTTCAAAATTAAGAGGCATATTGATCATCAGCCAGGCCCAAGCAAGTGCAACAATTCTAATACCTACCCCGATTTCATCTGGTTGTTGGGCAATCCTCCAAATTCGGCCTCTGAGTGGGAATTTACTATATTCCCTAGTGCTAGGCTTAAGTAGCCTGATGGACACTTCTCTCCTGGCTGGTGAACATTTTGAAAGGTGCACACTACCTCTATTGATTTGTGAGACTTTCAAAGTTGTACGCATTTCAAAAAGTCCGTACTGCCGTAAACAATGACCTACATGAGATTATGTACCATTTTTGTTTACATGCAGCAATTCAATCATTCATAATACCAGAGGTTATGCAAGTGCAGGCTTGTAGCAATAGCAATAGCACTCAGACTTATCTACCGCTTCACAGTGTTTTTACAGCCCTCTCTAAGCGGTTCACAGAGTCAGCATATTGCCCCCAACAATCTGGGTCCTCATTTTACCCACCTCGGAAGGATGGAAGGCTGAGTCAACCTTGAGCCTGGTGAGATTCGAACTGCCAAATTGCAGGCAGCCAGCAGTCAGCAGAAGTAGCCTGCAGTACTGCACTCTAACCACTGCGCCACCTCGGCTCTAGTAAACCCAGCTGTGCTCAAAAGCCAGAGTGGGATAATAGCGTATCAGCATGCAGGGTTCTAAGGAAGAATACAGTTCATCTGAGGAAAAAAGCAGAAGGCATTGAAGAGGAATAGCTTAGCTCATGTCTGAATAGTTCACTTTATCTCCTAACCAATCTGGGACCTGGTCATGATTAGGATAAATAAGACACAATCTTTGGCCTATTTTTCTAAAAGAGAAAGAGGGGATTCCTTTCTAACCAGTTGTGTACCCGAGAACAACCTGCGATGATCAGATGTCTAATGAAGGGATCTAGAAACTATAGTTGTAGTAGAAGAGATACTTCATCAATGATGGATCGGGCAAGGTGACCTTTTGGAGACTTCCAGTGAGAACTCATGGTGAACTGACATCCCTGAAGGAATGAGAATGGCATTGCAGCAGAGACTGGCGGCCAAATAGCAGAACTCTGGCTGACAACGTCTCTCTGGAGAAAGGAGTGATAGTGAGATTGCCCACATGTACTCCAAACACCTGCTTTTTATGAGTAGACTACAGGTACCAAAGTTTTTGTGGTTAACTTGTGAATCAAGCAGCTGGGAGTCTAGGGATTTCAACCAAGTTCACAGCTGTAATGTAGCCTATATGGACATAAAAGTTTTCCAGGCCTGATGTCTTTTGGAAATATTTCTTAATTGTTTTTCAATTATTACGAACTTTTGAATTGAAAAATATATATATATATAAAATTCTATCACAGGGTGGTATATAATATATATATAATATAAATTTAAGGATTAAAAAAATATTTTTGAGTAAACATCAAATGGATGATTAGAATGTTGATTTTGGAAAGTTTACCAATGAACTAAGGGTCCAAATTTGAAATAAGATTTTGAAATTATTTATAAGAATCTTTCCTGTGGGAAAATGCTGTTATTTTTAATTATTAAAAAATATGATAAGTTCCAATACTAGGGGGAATCAGAAGGAACTATTTACTACTACTTTGTTACAATTAAAGGAGAATAACAAATTTGACCTACTAATAAAGAATGCAGCAAAATATTTAATATTGGACATATTTAAGGATATTTTTGAACAATGGACTCAGAAATTAATTCTTGGAATGTCTGCTATTATAGATCCATGAGAACTGGGAAGACTGGGACTGATTTGAAAGTGGATTTTGAAATGCCATGCTACAGAAAGGATATGGAAAAAGATGCTACACTGAATATACAGGTAGAATTGGCTAGTGTCTTAATAATTAAAAGGGATATACAAATAATAAACCAGAAAAGTAACCTGGATACTTTACTATATTGTATTTATGAAAGAGACCTGTTAAAGTTTTGAAAAATTTTATGAGAACAGATAAAGAAAAAATGAAAATAAATCAAATCATAAGACATTATTTGAAGGGATTGATAAAAGTAAAAGGAAGGAATATGAAGTTGGTTCACTTGATCAAAGTTAAAATAGATATCATAGCAATAGCACTGAGATTTATATACCGCTTCATAGTGCTTTACAGCCCTCGCTAAGCAGTTTAGAGAGTCAGCATATTGCCCCCAACAATCTGGGTCCTCATAGATATGACCAGGATTGAACAAGGCCTTAAAGGATTTATTTGTAGAAAAGAGATAAGATATGGGAAGAAGAGATTGCTGTATTTTAAGAGGTAATAAATTACTAAAATTGTTTATATTTGTGATGAAGAGGAGAATCATTTTATCTATTTATTTTCTTTACTATATTTTTATTTTTCTAATATTTTTCTTTCTTTTCTATTTTTTTATTCTTTTTACTTTTTACGTTTCATTTGTATTGGTTTGCTTTTTCAATTGTAATATTTAATAAAATTATTTTACAAAAAGGACTAGGTGTCCTTTGGGATCCCCCTCCTACTGTACAATCTGGATGGGACTATTTGAGTGACACGTGATGGGAAGGGAGAACTTACATCATGCTTGGGAATCTGGCATTTGATTAGCAGCTGTTCCATGAAACACTGAAAAGCTAATGGAAGGAAATAGGGGAATAGGCCCTAGTATGTGTGCAAAAACATCTATTATACATCCCAAGAGGACAAGCATGGACATCTTTTTTTCCAAGGTCTGGGAAAAGATTCTAGAACTTCTAGTCCTGGTCTCTAGACAATCCTCACATCGTGAGCAAATGTTCAGCTTCCAGTTCATTGTCATGCCTTCATACAGTATTCCTTTATCAATTCCCTGCTGGCTAGTCAGGAGGCAGGGTTAGGGTATGGGAAAAGGGAGCTTCTCATTCCGTTGCTGACATTTGATATTTGGCTCTGCCTTTGCCTATTGCCCTCATGAGCTGAAGAAGCCAGCAATTTTCAGATACCAATAAAAATAGGTGCCAAGAAAGAAGCGAATGCCGATTTTTTCCACTTCCCTGCTCTGAGGTGGAGGGAAGGAATCAGGACAGGATGATCTGTTGTTTCCTTACCTGAATCACAGTGCCGCTGACAGAGTTCCAGTTCAGCCAGCTCACTGAGCAGGGCAATGCCAGGAATCCCTGAGCTGGACGGAGAGGGCAAGGGAAGGGAAGCTGCAGAAGATGGGGATTCCAGGTCTGGGAGTTCACCCAAGTTGATGCTGGCAGCAATAAGGGCATCCAGGCCATATGGTGCTACCTGTACATCAGTCTGTGTTGATGGATCATCGGGTAAGACAGCATTACTCTCAGCTTCCTGACAGTCAACTTCCAGTGCTGCAACAGGACTCTCTTCCGTAGTCATCACTTCAGGGGAAGGTCCTGGCATGGCAGCATCTGAGCTAGGCTCCTCCTGATGTTCTTTTTGGGTAGAATCCAAGTCATCTGAGCTATCCCTGACCAGCAGGGAGTAATTTGGGGTATCCTTAATCGTTTCAGTGGAGCTTGGTCTCTGGGGATGGACAAGTAGATGTGGAGGGTGAACATGGGTGGGTTCCACTTCAGAGTTCCCAGTCCCACTGGGTGGGCTAGCTTCTGCCTCGCAGCGTGGCTCCTGCTCTGGTGGAAAGGTGCGTGACTGTTCAGGCTCAGCTGCTGTAGAAACAGTTTGCATAGTGTCAGGATCAGCTGGGTCCCGGGGAAATGGTGATGCATAGCCCAGACCAGCCACAGGGTAGGTATAACCAGGAGGGAGATCTACAAAGAGAAGAAGAGTCCCAGAGTAAAGCATGGCGGAGGTAGTAAAGCACTACCTCTCCAAATCCATAGCAAATATTAATAGTCTCAAATACAGGGGCCACAATGAGCAATACCACTTGACAATATTCATTTTTCTCTACGGACTGTATGAAAAATTCTATTTGTACTAAATTGCTCAAATTCACATGATATATTCTGCAGAATCGTTTTTAAAAAATGAAATGAAATGCTGAGATTGAGGGAGATTCAATTTGAGGAAGGAAAATCCAACATCAGGGGCGAAAAGATGCTGAGATACTGATTGTGGACAATGGAAATACTACATAAGTCCCTTCGATTTCTGAGCCTACAATACATACAATATAGGCAGCCTGTGTATCCATACTCCGTCTTACAGTCATCCCCACTGCTGCTGCTCATGATCAGCTGTGGGGGAATTTAAACACACTGCTGCTTCCTTACACTCAACAGTAGCAGGAAAGCTACATGGAAGAGCAATCTTCCATGTGTAAAAATCCTTGTTCCTTTGCTAGTAATTGTTAGTAGGTGAAGTGTACTTTGGTTCCAACTACCTTTGAAAGGTTCCATCTCCAGGTTCGAAGACTTTTAACATAGTTGTCCAACCCCAAAAAGCTTCCTGTTTTCGCTACGTTTGTCAAGCATCTCTCTATAACCACAAGAGTTTGTATTTGTCCTATTTTAACAACCTGAAACAAGACAGTGCTATAAAAAATTATTGATCAGTGAGCCATCCCTTGTACTTTCCAGAATCCTTACTAGCAAGTCATCCTTGCTTCAGTGTGCTCTTAATTGAATTTAACTGTTGGATTACAGAACTATACCAAATGTTTGCTAGACCCTTTTTATTATCATTATATACAGAGCAACATGAAATCACACAGCTGCCAGTTCTTTAGATGGTGTTGGTCTTCATATGCATCAACGTCTTCCCAAGAACCTAGGATGTCATAATGTATTGGCATAGTATGTGTGCAGAACCAAGCAGTGTGGCCTTGTACTTGTTGGTTGCACAGTCATCCAGAGGTTACTGGATTTAGCATTTGTGTCCACCTGTCAATTGTACTCAGAACAGGTAGATGTTGTCATTTAATAATATCAAAGGTATTGCCTCAGGATGTAAGCTGTTCCAAGGAGAGCTGCCTTTTGCAATTGACTGCTGATGATTTTGTCAATGCCCATGGTGTTCCAGTGGTGCTCCAGATGTTTATTATTATGATTAATTTATTGGCCACCCACATCCGATGGACTTTGGGTGACATACCAATGTAGAAAAAAACATACAAAGAGCTAAACCATTCAACAGACAGCCCAGGATAAAATAACCCAACAGACAGCAAAGCCAACAAAAGAGAGGCAAAAGATTTCTCATCCTGCCATGAAAGAATCTTTACCTGGTTCCAGTGATTTAGGATAGTCCTGGGCTGGCCGCCCTTCAGGCTGCTTATCCACAGCTTCAGGACCCGTAGAATTCTGGGAGGGCACTGGACTTACAGCAGGGGAGCGTGGCACCACAGCAGGGCAGACAGGTAAAGTGCAGGGACCAGGGCATTTGGGTGGATGGCAGCATGACGAGAGCTTGACTGAGCAGGCAGCTGCTGGGGACAGGCCCTTCGGGGAAGCATTTAAGGCAACTGCTTTGTGAGATGGTTTGAGTGGCTTTTCAGGACCCGGCAACTCCAGCTCTGGTGGGGGCTCTTCGGGCTTCCGCTATTAAGTAGGTGAGGGAAGAGAGAGATGGATAGTCAATAAGTACATCAATCCTACATAAATAATGACACAGGCAGCAATAAGCTCAATAGTCGGTACTATTAGTGTGCATGTCTTAGACTTCCATGTGGATCCAACAACGTATAAATTAAGGATTGACTTGTGGAGCATGTCACTGTGTACCCTTACACAACACCACAGCTGGTAGCATAGCCAATGTGCAATCCTATGCTTAGGCTGACTTGGTGGTCTTTTGGAGATTGTATCCCTCCAGAGCAAAGACAGGAAGAACAATTTCAATGAGCTCAACAGGGAATCAGATACATTTGAGAGGATGGCTAGCTTATGTTTTCTACTCTTCTGTCTTGGACTGTGCATGCAGGAACTGGGACTGGGCTTATGTGGTAAGTAAGTAGAATTCTGCCTTAAAAGCATTCAGGTTCTGCAACAAAAAATTATGCAAATTCAATTAAGTAGGGAACATCCTCCTCCAAAATGTTTAAATTGCTGCTACTCAAACAACCTACATGGAGAGAAGAAGCCCTGTTCTCTGAACCTGGCAATTTTAATTAACCAGCTCTCTAATTAACATACCCCCATAATTTTTCAAGGATATCTTTTTGGAAACTGAATGAACCAAAGATAAAATTGGATCCAAAGGGTCAACACAACATAGCATACATTATTTTGTACACAAGGCCTTGAAAGAGAGACTTTGGAATCAGGAAGCAAGTTCTTCTTCCCCATATGATGTTGGATTCCATCATTATCGCAATCTCACAACTAGAAGCAACAGGAAGATTAGTATAGATCTCTAGCCGCTATCACTTCCCTTGAGATGAACTCAGGAGATTACTTCCTCGTTCGGGATCTGGCCAAGCACTGTTGTTTGGAGTTTAGATGGGTTTTTCCATCAATTGGTTGGAACATAATTTCTCCATGTATTCATCTTCTCTTGCACATAGGTGTTTTGTAAGTGGCTAAATTACTTTAAACAAACACCTTCCTGCAATAAATTTATGTGTGTCTGCGTCATCCTGTGATCAGGACCGCATGGAACGATCTATATTAAATGAGCTTTATAGTATCTGGATTATTTTACAAAGAATAAGATTTGATCACAATTTGCCTATTTATTATTAATAGCTCCGGGCAGCAAACAACAAAAATCAGCAATACGAATATCAATAAAATCCAAAATGTATTACAGCTGGGGCAGCACAACTGTATCAACATCCACAATGTCCTTAAATGGGCTCTCAACTTCTTAGCTGCCAATGTCCTGGGAAAAAGCCAGGTTTTGGACATCTTAAGGAAGGATTGTCAGTCTGAATTCCTACACCCTGATTATCCAGATGCTCATAAAGATGTGGTTGTTGTTGTTTTTTGCTGTTTTTCCAACTTTCCAGTAAGAGTTACCAAGAGGTGACATCAGTAATGCCATCTTTTTCGCATGCCTACCTGGCTGTGAGTGTGCCGCTGCACTTCCAATGCCTGTGCTGCACGTTGTTGCTGTTGCTGCTGCTGCAAGGCATAGAGTTCTTGTTGACGCAGGAACTGAGTGCGGGAGTAGACAGGGAGTTGTCCTGTGTGCTGCAGGTGAGAACCAGGCCCCCGGCTAGGATACATGGATGGCCAGATAGATGCCTGATCCATCACTTCAGCTGCAGAGAAACAGGAGAGATAATCAGAGGAGTAAACAAAGCCAGGAGCCACACCCATTGCCTCTTTTCTTACAGGAGAAGGACCTTTACCTACAACCCAGGGAATATGCCACAGCTAATTCTCTCTGGCTTCCACTTACCCAGGGTATGTGGGGCTCCATGGGCTGGAGGCTCAGAGGGCAGGATAACTAGCTGAGCAGGTGGCTCCTGTGATAGAGGGAAGACGGGTTGCATGGCACTGGGCATAGAAGGAGGAAAACCAGGTGGCAGGTTCTGATGCAAAGCAGGGTGCCCGATGCCTGGAATAATTTAGGAAAGAAAACATTTTTGTTGACGTGAGATAAAGCCCAGTGTCTTTCACCCATGTGCACAGCAACCCCATCTTCTCCAGGGAAAGGAGTTTTACAGGGACATGTTTTTTGCTTGTTCACAATTCTCAATTTAACTTTTCATCCATCATAGGTTGGGTGTGGATTCATCCCATGGAACAACATAGATAACATATTGTTAATAGATTTTAGCATCACTTTCCATATGTATTTTTAACTTTTTATATTGTTTTTTTATTTTGACAAGGATGTTAATTGCTTTGAGTACTCACCAAAATAGGAAAAAAGGTATCAAGCAATAAATGGTGGTGGTGGTGGTGGTGGGTCTATGTTAAAAATTGTGAATAGTGTTGCTACTTCCACCTGTCTCTCCCGTGCAGTTAGCTGAGATCTTGGCAGGAGACTGTGTCTGTCTTTCTCTTTCTTTCTTTCTTTCTTTCTTTCTTTCTTTCTTTCTTTCTTTCTTTCTTTCTCTTTGTTTCCTTTTCTTTCTTTCTTCTTTCTTTCTTTCTCTTTGCTCTTCTTTCTTTCTTTCTTTCTTTTCTTCCTTCCTCCCTTCCCTTCCTTTTCCTCAAGATGGGCATATATATCAATCCTTTCTCCTATTTTTCTTTTATCTACCCTGTGAGGTTGTGCAGTGAAGAAATGAAGGCTATAAGACACCCAATAAGCTTCCAAAGCTGAGAGTGAACTAGAATCAGAGTCTCCGCACTCCTAGTTTAACCCCTTAACCATTTTACCACCCTGAGTAAATCAGTGGACAGAAATGAATACAAGAATCCAGAGGTTCATTCTGGAGTTTCTCTGTATATTATACAATTCGATATAGGAAATCATTTATGTCTATTCAGTTTCTTGCTGAACACTGACAGGATTGGATATAGTATGATCCAAACATTATTGCAGATTAATTTCCATGTAGGCTTCCTGTAATACGTGGAATAGTGCGATTCGTCAGTTGGAATAGCAAAGTTGCCTTTGACTCCACTAGCCCTTGACCCCCATAGTAGCTATGTTTATAAGTTAAGGTCAGTTTAGATCTTTATCATCACCTATTCAAGCAGATCATAGGGAAAAGGCAGACTCAAAGCTGCTTCTTTATGGTTCGAACACTTCATTAAATTTTGGATGTGTGATTGGTCAAAATCAGTGGCATGGATTTTCTCATCACAAGACACATGGAAACTTAGTGTAAGATCTAAGATAGGCATAACATAACAATAAAAAATACCTCCTACCCTCATAAAATTGGAAAATATTCAAAAATTCCAGCCCTTCCCATGTGCAACACTTGCTCTGTGCATTCTGCCCACTACAAAATGTCACTTCTTGGCCACCTAAAGATTTGTTCATCTCTGCAGAAAGGAGTAATGGAAGGAGGTTGGAAAATGTAGAGGATGGGATACAACAAGACAAGTTTTTGAAGCGAAAAGAGGTACTAAGACTTTTTTTTTTTTTGGACTGAATTCTGTGGGAGACTGGATTAAAAGTGGTAGCTCAGGCGTGTTTCCCTGATAGGTCAGAAATAAAAGAACAAGTCCATGAAGCCATGAAATCCAGATAAAATTTCCATTTTAGATACAGACTGTTTACTTGACTGACCATAGGAGTGTCCACCCATCCAAAGCGAAGGGCTGCGTGTCCGAGGCAACCAATGTGCATGAGCAGGATGGGTATGGGCTGCTGGATCTCCTCCCAGTTGGCTGGACTGCAATGAGGAACCGCCTGCAATCATCAGATGAGGGGTGAGGTCTCCAGGACAACTGCTTGATGGGTGGATTCGGGCAAATTCCACAAGATCTTTGTTATCCCTGACAAATGAGAAGTACAGATAAAAGAAATGCAGGTCCGCTGGGATGAAGAGATCCCTTGTCCTGGCCAAGGAATTACAGTATAGACCATGGGTGTCAAACTCGCAGCGTCACATTGCTGTCATGTGATGTATCGTGATGTTTTTTCCCTTCGCAGAGCTGGGGTGGGCATGGCCTGCGCGTGACGCATCCGGCCCGCGGGCCACCAGTTTGACACCCCTGGTATAGACCATCATCCAGTAACGTATAAATTATCTTATATTCTTAACCTCGGGAAATGGCTTGGATTGCAGAATAACAACAATAGCAACAACAAACTGGCTCTCATAAGGAAAGATCCATCATTAGACAATTTTAATGCCAATCGAAAGATGTCAGTTATAGCATTTTTTCTGGGATGCAAGTAAGCTTGGCTAAGTGCCCCTCCACCGGCACGCCCAGTCTAATTACAAATTATTACTAACCACTACCAAGACAGTGTTTAATCCCCCTTCCCTTCTCCGGTAGTTGGGCTAAGAAGGCCCTTACTGAAGCAGGAGGTCTCTGCCCGCAAGCCCCAAACGCTCCTCACACAGCCGGTTCCGTTCTTCCTCAGCATCTAGATCGATGACATGCATAGGCCTCGCTGTGCCAGCTGTGAAAAACAGAATGGGAGAGCAGAGATGAATATCAGCTTCTGATATTGATGTCCAGGGATGTGAGTGGAGGGCCTCCCAAACTCCTGGTGACATGAACAAGTATAGAGTCAAGAGAGTAAAGACGATGACATTGATGGATATATGCGAGAACAGTTACCAAGGCAAAGGGGCTAAAACATGTTTTGAGCTCTAAGAAAAATAATAATATTCCGAAGTGGCTCAGGCAGACACTCCTCTGATTCACTGGCGTATAAGAAGGGGAGGTACAGCACCATCACTCTTGCAAGATTCTGTTACCACAACCTATCTCAATAAAGGTAGTTCTAGTCTTCCTGGTCTGATTTACCTAACAGAGCTGACAACAAAACCCAGGAAAAAGAGGGAAAAGATGCTCTTGAAAATAGATCCCAGGATGTCCCTTTCACACTCATGTCCATTCTGCATCTAGATGGGATTTCCATCTAGAGCAGAGGTCTTCAAACTTGGCGACTTGTGGACTTCAACTCCCAGAATTCTCCAGCCAGCAAAGCTGGCTGGAGAATTCTGGGAGTTGAAGTCCACAAGTCTTAAAGTTGCCAAGTTTGGGGACCCCTGATTTAAAAACTGAACACAATGAGATGAAACTGAAACTGACTGTGAATATATCCCCCCCCCCCAAGGAGTTGGAAGGAAAGGTTTGCAAATGGTGCAAACATTTATACTTCAACTCCCAGAATTCTCCAGCCAGCAAAGCTGGCTGGAGAATTCTGGGAGTTGAAGTCCACAAGTCTTAAAGTTGCCAAGTTTGAAGACCTCTGCTCTAGAGTGAAGATAGAGTCCAGGACCTAACTTCCTTAAAAGTCTTTAGCTAAATTCAAGTGCTGGAGGGTTTAATTTCCAAAATGGAAGGCCATGAATGAGAGGGAAGGAGCTGAATGTATTTAATATTTGGCTTCAGGCTGAAGCCCGTTTCATATGTTCATACAAAAGGGGCTTCTTGAATCAAAGGGGGCCACGCCACTGCCTAGTCTCCCACCTCCTATTCCCCACTTCCCAATCTCCCAAGGCTAACCCCCCGGGCTCTTTAATGTACAAGGCAGAAGAGAGGATTCCTCTTTAATCATACAAACCACAGAGCACTAACGGTACTTATGGAAAAGGCAATGCTTGTATCTCCTGTAGCAGAGAGCAGTGATAGAATTATGAAAGGAAGCACAATTTATGTGCTTATCCCCCCCCCACCGCAAATCACGTAGTTTGTAAAACATCAACTGCCTATTATTTTATTCTCTAATGTTTGTTACCTTTGAGGCCCATGGCAGTCCGGCTCTGCCGACTGGAGCTAGATCCATAGGCTGGCTCTGGCCGACTTAACGTGTCCTTTTGACGAGCCACAGCCACAGCAATGCCCACTGGAGGCTGACGCACCTCACCATCTCCGTGGCCGAGGTCATGGTCTCTGCTGCGGGCACAGTCTGAACGTTCCAGATCCTGCTGTCCTTTGGTCCCCAAATGTTTGCCCCCATCCTGATGGGCACAGCTGCCCTTGAGGCTGCCTAGCCCCACGTAAGGAGCCTTCTGGCCCACGATAAGTGCTTGGTTGCTGTATTTGAGCAAGTTTTTCATGGCTGACACTTCGTCAGGAGGGGTCTGCATTTCCTGCGTGAGCACAGAACCCTGGCTCATGAGTGCAGCCTGCTGGAGGCTGCTGCTAAAAGGGTCCAAGTAAGAGCCTTTTCTCTCCTCTGCCATCGACAAAGGAGGGCCCTGGCCCTGAACTGGCCACGGTGGCAAGTGGGGCCCACTGTAGCCCAAAGAGCTGAGCTCCATGGATTTGCGCTTGGATTCTGCATGAGCGCCTGCCTGCTCCATCTCAGTCTGCAAATGCTGCTGGTGGCGGATGCGAGCCACTTTCTGGGTGCTGGAAACTGGCGGCTCCTTAGGGGCCTTGTCTAAAGTGCAGCAGGACTGGCTGAGTTTGCACAGCGTCTCTTGGGAGTTAGGTCGGGCACAATCTTGAGGTGGTATCATCTCAAAATGCCCACCCTTGGGTTGGTGGGGCAAGCTGCCAAAATGGCTGTCGGAACCAGTGCTATTCAGGTACTCCAGCCCTTTCAGGCGGGCGTTGGGATTCTGGGGCCAGTCCAGCCTCCGCTCCACTTTGCCCTCAGCTTTGAAGTGAGAGAAATGATGGTGCCCATAGGTATGGGGGTGCTCTGGGCCCACCTCGTGGGGGCGCTCTTTGCCCTCACAGGGCTCTGAAGGGACCTGAAAGGAGCGGCTCTTGTCAGTCAGGTGGCCTACCGAAGGCACAAAAGTGGCTCCGCTAATCCGTAGCTCCCGGCTGGCCTTGTCCTGCAGAGGACACATTCCATCTGGGCTGGAATGAAGCTGCAGGCAGGGGAAGCTGCCCGTTGTCGTGCTCAGGGCAGGGGGCCCAGCGGGCAGACTGGATGGGACAGTGTAGGAGACCGAGTGGTGCAACATTTGTCTTCGCTCCAGGCACTCGCTGTAGGACTGAGGAGGCTCATGGTGGCCAAGGTCCTTGGCACAACGGCTCTGGGCAACAGCATGGCGTGGTAGAAGGCCTCCGCCACAACTGGGGAGGACGGCTTTGCCTGAGTCACCATTCAGTACCTTGGAGCTCAGCAGGCATGAGGGCAGGTGTTTGGGCCGGTTGTCACAAGAGCCCCGCTGGAGAGTTCCTTCCTTGCAGTTGATTTCTGGTGTCATGGGCATCACCAGCTTGTGCCGCTCCTTGGCCTCCTCTTCAGCTGCTCGCTCCTTGCTCTCACCCTTGGTGCCTTTATCCTTCGACACTGCACAGCGCTCATAGTCTTTGTGGCACTTCTGCCCATGTCCAGCTTCCCGGTCCCGGCTGCAGGAGCCAATCGGATGCCCAGGTGCTGCCCGGGCAATGCTGGGGAAATTGTGATTGGTTGAAAGCAGTGTAGGTTGAGCTGGAAGGTTCCGCAGGTAGAAATTATCTACAGAAAGAAGGAAAGCGATTAAGAAAAGACTCCCAGACAACAATGTGGCCTAGATCACAACGTGCAACATCACAATCCTAAGAATAGCTGAGCAGCTCTAATTGTGCATGCCTCGTGGCACCAAGTAATGCTGGAAATAAAAGCTCCCTAGTTTGCAGAGGCACGCTTACAAAGCAGCAGCTGATCTAGCGAAATGTCTGGTGCCCACCTGCAAGACTTAGTGGAGTTGAAGCTGGCTATCAGATACACTTCAGTTCCAGAAAAGTCAGTTTTGCCTCGTTTCCTTCTACCTTCTCTTTGCAGCTGCCCACTAAATCTGTGTCCTTGGTAAGATAACAATTACACCATGGTTCTCCTGTCCCTTGAGGCAGAGTCAGAAATACCACATAGTCAAACCAATACTTGCCTTTCTGGCTTTCATAGAAACGATGCTGGCCATATAGGACATTGTTGTTTCCATGGTGATCCAAGTGGCTCATGGGAAGAAAAGTGGATGCTAAGCTCCCAGAGAACCTCGGGTAACCTGGAGCTAAAACAAGAGGCATTGAGGAATGACAGGCCCATGTCACAACACAACAGTCACAAAGCCAAGTCACTGGGCCTTAGTCTGATCTGTCTCTATGCATAGGTTGAAAGACGATTGCTGGGATGAATTCAAAGTCCTTTGTCAGATTATTACTTTGGCTATATTAATCACTGCTAGGTTTCAAGCAGTAGCCAGCTATGGGATGGACCATAGCTAAAAGTGTTGGTACTGAACCAGAAAACTCTCTGGTGCTAGTTTAGCAGAAGGATCTCACAAAGCACATCTGGCAAAAGAAGATGCCTGGAACAACAGCTACAAATGAAGGGAGCAAAACACACTATTCCCCCCATCATAAGAAACCCTTGATGGATATTGATCTCTGGCTTCTTTGTAAAACTGAGGAAGCAGCTCTTGAATATCAGCTCCAGGATTCCGTAGAAAATTATGAGAGAAAATAACATAGGCTAATGGGGCTGTGGCTGTTATGCCTAAATATATCAAAATTCTGCACCCAGGTGACTAAAATTCTGCAGACAAAATAATATTATGCTTAGGCATATATTTGCATCAATTTGCTGTTCTTGAAAACATCACATTCTCAAATAACCTTTTAATGCTTCGGTGAGGGTTGAAGTGAGAACAGCTTTATTAGCAAGGGTATGCAGATGAGGGCGAAGAGCACCACAAGCAAAGAACAAGGGGTGATAGAAGGACTGAAGATCCTAATCTAGCCGTTGCAATTGCTGCTCTGAGTTCCTGACATATCCTGGAAATGTAGCTCTTTGCTTAAAATATTAAGTGGAAAGAATCTGGCTCATATAACCTTATTCCATGTCTGGCCACTCTAGCAGAAACAGATTAAATCTACATAATCACTGACACCACTGCCCTTGCTAGAGTCCATCTTCTTGGCTTCCTACAATCTAGTTCTGGCTCTAAGTCAAATGTTGTCAGTAAAGTTTTTATTTGGAGAAATACAAGGAAAAGTTAAAAAAAACACAACCCTGCTAAGATGGGTATTATACAAGAGCTGTGGTGGCCCAGTGGTCAGAATGCAGTACTGCAGGCTACTTCTGCTGACTGCAGTTCAGCAGTTCGATTCTGACTGGCTTAAGGTTGATTCAGCCTTCCATCCTTCCGAGGTCGGTAAAATGATTGACCCAGATTGTAGGGGGGCAAATATGCTGATTCTGTAAACCGCTTACAGAGGGATGTAAAGCACTGAGAAGCGGTATATAAATCTAAGTGCTATTGCTAATGCTAAGTGCTATTACTAAAATTGCCCACTGTAGTCTCAAAAATAGGCTTTTGATCAGGGCTGTCCAGTGGGGGAAACAAAAAAGTCAAGATGGCAGCAAGCTGCAACTGCACTATTGGAGTGTCACCCCAGTGTCACGTGTATTGTGTGTAAAGGGACTGAGACCGCTCAGCCATTCCAGAGACTTCCTGAGCAAGTTCAGGTGGTTGCTTCAGCAAAAGGGGCAAGTCAGCTTCATCCCCCAGTTTGCAAAAGGAGGGGAATTACTGAGTTGCCTGGTACGGCAAAGATCAGCACAGCAAGGCTCATTTTAAAAAGGAACAAGCAAACAACAACAACCAGAACCCCTGCAACCAAAAGGATAGGGAAAGGGTTGCTGTTATATGAGTTCAAAAAAAATGAAATTATCTCGTGTTGAACATTTTAAAAAGATACCAAATGATAGGACTGGCTTTTAAAAAAAAAAAGGTCGATTGGGATTCGTAAAATATTAACAGAAATATTAATAACATTCAATTCCCCAAGAAAACTGTTGTTTGTTTGTTTGTTTCATTCCTTTGGAGAAGACTACATTACTGAGAGAGCCTGGAAAATAGTATTTAAAGACGTTGAACTATATTAAAAAGACATCACCTCATCTTCCTCAATAGTATGAAGCATGTACAAAAAATGAACATATACCAAACATGCCCAGGTGTGCATGCTCGCATAATGCATGTACATTCACATACATCCTCAACACAAAAAAGGTGTATTGCACAGATGAGCAATCAGAAAGTGAGCATGATCCTCATCCTCTCAGAGCTATTATACTGTAGCTGAACCCAGAGGAACAGCTCTTCCTCTTCCCTCCCCACCCCCACCCCCCCCATCATGACTCAGAGCTTCCCAGGCTAAAGGCCAAACAACAACGGCCATGAGGACAGGAGCATCAAGCCAAGTCCTTCCTTCCTAGAAGTTCTTCCCAAACTGTCCTGTGGAATCCTCTTTTTCAATGGTTCCTTCACAGCAGGATGGAAGGAAGCCTTCCCTGCCCCTGGCCTGCCGGACTAATTTCCCCAACAAGCGGGCTGCTCCCCATAGCTAGCAGCTCTGCTGCTCCACCCCCATTAGACCGGCTGCCCGTCAGCATCATGCTGACAGCATTGCCTGCACCCCGCCCCCAACAGACCCGACATGCCGGAAGCTAGCTGGCAGCCGTTCAAGCTAGCAGTCGGGCTGGCTGCCAGGGCACAGTGCCAGCAGCACCTTGCCGCTCACACTTTAACTTTCTGCATCTTGCAAGAAGGGAAAAACGCTGGGGGAAGGGCGCGACAAGAGGCTGCCGCTGCAGGGGAGAGAAAGCAAAAGTGCATTAAGAAAACTAAAAATAGTCGTGTGGCCACCAGCTCAGCACAGCGGGAAGGGTGGGATGGGGGGGGGGGGTTGGGGTGGGACGGGGGGGATGGGGAGGAGCAGGGGGACACAGGGGGGAGGGGGGGGGGGGGGGGGGGTTTGGGGGGGGGATCGGGGCGATCGGGAAGAGCAGTGGCTTGGGAGTCCAAAGGATGAGAGTGGGGAGGGAGCGAGGCAGGCGGTCTTAGGGTTGAGGGGCACGGCTAAAGCATACGGAGAGAACTTTTAAGTTCCACTGATAGGCAGCGAGTGATGTGACAGAGTAACTGCATTTGGGGACAGCCTGAAGAACATTGGCTGAGCTGTGGAAAGGGAGGTCCAGGCCCAGAACAACCACAGGAAGGTCCGAGGGGGAAGTGAGGGCTAGCAACAGCGTGGGGATGGGGACAAGGCATCCATCTATCTATTGCATAGACCAGACCTGCTGCACATTCATTCTCCAAGTCCAAACACTTGGCCCAAGGGTCCTCTAAGAAACAGGAGAGAGAAGAGAGAGAGCTTTTTGAAATACTTTCAGGGTTCCTGAAGCTAAAAGAAGAAAAGGAGAAAGAAAAGTGCCTCGACAGAAAAGAGAAACTGCAGGTAATTCCCTGGATTCCCTTGCCAACCGAACCCCTCCCTCTCTGCAGTGTGCTACCAGCATAAATCAGAAAAAAAAAAAAAACCAGCTCTAACTCTAGGCTGTGTGAAGTTAAATGGAGCTGTTTCCTGCGTGACGTGGTCAGGGGGTTGGGGATGGAAAAAGAGACTCCCAAAAATCAGAGGGTCTCCTACCCATCCACCATATCAAAATGCCTCAGGGTGTGCATTTGTCAAGTCGTTTTTTATTTCTACTTCAATCCACAGCCTTCCCTCATCCCACTGTATCTTCTTCTTGCTATCTAACAACAGCCAGAACGCCAAGCAACTGAGAATTCTTACACCTGAATTCTCCTGTCTGCACAGTCCTTTTTTCTAAGAAAACTGTAGAACAATGGGGAACTATGCTTGTAAGGGCAAATTAATGAGATCTCCTCTGCAAACTGCAGATCGGGGCTATATGTCTTCTATTATTCTATCTGTACAGAATAATGAAAAAAATTCAGTTGATTTGACAATTTTTAGACTGTGCCAGTGACGTGGATATATCTGCAATATCGGGCATCTTAAGATCTTGCACTTCCATACTCTACCCATCTGTCTATTAAAGGACACTTCTAAGAAACATCCTTATTTAGAAATGATGCCACCTCACCCAAGTGCCTCCACCAACTCTCCTTACCTTCATGTGAATGTGAGAACCAAATCTGAGAGGTGCCGGAGTGGGGGCCATGGAAGGCAGGTTCAGATGGGGATGATGTCGGTCCCGTAGGATGCGGAGGTGCTGCTGAGCCCAAACTGCTGCTTAGGAAGCTGCCCATAAAGGATGAGGCAGGTGAGTTTCCCATCAACCCACTTCCTGCTGGGTGCACAAAGAAGGAAAGACCATGTCAGCGTATAGACGGACAGATGATGCTCAGCAACCTCCCCATAATTGTGCACGCTCAATTCTGATTTTAAAAACCCTACATTATTTTGCAAACCAAATATATGAACATTCGTCTCTGAGCAAAAAAAAAAAAATATAATAGCATCATCGATACTTTTGCTTAGAAGTAGCTGATTTCAATCGATCAAAAATTCTGTTCGTTTCAGGCACTGGGTTTGCAGGAGGGGGAAAATACGCTCAGCAGATGTATAGCCCTCCCACATGCCCTGACACAGAGTCTCTAGAAGCATAAACAGTTTGCCACTCAATCTGGCAGCTCTGATGGGCACATATTATCCAGTTGCTATTGGCTTTGGGGAAAGAGTTGGCATTAATGTTAGTGCCCACCGAAGACTTCTCAGAGCCTCAAGCTGGCTAAGTCTTCCAAGTATGCTACATCCGTTAAAGCAAAGGATAGGAGTGTCGTTTTCTACCAATAGCTGTCTGTACATACATACTTATCAGAAAACAAGCGATTGTACATATGTAAGCCCACTGAGACTAAAATGTGAGTAAGGAGCAAAGAACCCTTTGGAATACCCGCCTGCAACCTTGTCAGCAATCACACTTCAACTCAACACCAGGTGTTTCAACACGAATGCATGAGTCCCGGAGGGCGAGCTAATGAGAACCACCCATGCACAAGCATATTGAGTTCTTCCACTGCCATTCCAGAATGGGGGGGAAAAAAAAGTAATAATCATGGGAAAATGAATTAGAGGGAACCATGTTCTCCACAGGATATATTCAAAAAATACAAGTGCAGCATAAACCTAAATGCAAAAAACCGCAAAGCTACGATATAGAAATTCAACATCACGTGCATGCCTCAGAAAAATGGAGGGGTGGGTGGGAGAGGGTTCCATCCTTCAATATTTTGAATCACTGAAACTCTTCACTTAAAGGGTCTTCCTTGCCTGATTCCATAGTTATTGTTTCAACCACTTATGTATCCTAACCCACTTCCACAATACAGCTATCCTTTTGACATATTAATGAGACACCTGACAATTAGTTCTGAAAGACAGTGGAGGTTGCAACACTATTGCTGTGGAAAGACATTTATTCTTCTGGGAGTAACGTAATGTGGGAACACTGAACTCATGTGAGATTGGCTAGTACCTTCGGGGAAGTGAATCCAGTTCGTGGAAGAGTGCAGGTGATGTGATATACACCTGTATTATTTTACTCATGCAAGTATGAAAGGTGTTTTTTTTTCCAGTTTGTGATTGTCAGAACAAACACAAACTAAGAAATATCCATAATTTACAGATGGCATCAGGGTCTCCAGTATCAATTAATCACTGTCATATTTGCCTTGTACAATATAACAACTGTTGGAGGGAAAACCTTCCCCAATTCTTCTATGTTTTCTTCACTTCTAATGTGCCCTAGTAGGTTAAAAACTATCCAGACCCACAAGTACCAAAATATGCATTAAGTGTGAATGGGTATGTTTTAAGTCTGATATGGTTTCTATGACTTCAGCAACAGCACAACAAGCAGTGTTCTTTCCATGCTGGGAATACCCCCAAATTTCTACTTGTCACAATGTTGTTAAAAATGCGTGACCCTGCTAAACAGTGGGGGGGGGGTAAAACACTATCCTTGTGATTATGTGAGGGATCTTATAGAGGCTGCTAATAAAGCCCTGTACTATCTATGGGCAATGGGCCTGGATTTTTAGTCATGATCCCTAGGTATTTGACGTGGGTGAGTGCTTGATGAAGCATCCAACTAAGAAGCAGGAAGTTCTCACTTGAAGCCAGCCCACGCTCCCTAGCTAATCCCACTGGGATGCCTCAGTGATGAGTATGGGGATGTGGTTTACACAGCATGGCCAAGCTCCCATCCCATCCGCAGCTGGGATGGAGATGGGAACTTAGGCATTAGCTAGGAAAGTCCCTTTCTGGACACTATGAAGTGGTCAAGTCAAATCTGGAAGGCTCCATGCATGCCCAGGCTGGTGTTTCTAGAGCTCATCACCACAGGCTAAGCAAAGAGATAGTGAGAATAAAGAGGATTCCTCTGAAGCTGTATGATCTGTTCTCTTGCAACAGCCAGCCTTTGTCAAGGAGCATTCAGATCTGAGATTTTTACAACTCTCAGAAGAAAATGCAGCAGGCCTCCTTCATCCCAGGACCCCCTCTCACCGTCATGCCTACTTCTCTATCTCTATCACTGCCTAACCTGTAAATTCCTTTATGACCTTATACAGTAGACCCTCTGGTCACGAACGCTTCTGACCACGACCAAATTTTTTTTCCCGTGGCCGATTTCCCCTTCTGAGCCATTTCTTTTGTAAGCACCAAATTTCCAAAATTAAGTTCGGGTCACGACCAAATCGGTTTGCGACCAAAGTTATGGAACGAATTATGGTCGTGACCAGAGGTTCTACTGTAATTCCCATACGGACTTGTTTTACAAAGCAGCCTCATTTGGTTTTATCTTTGTACCAATGTTCCCTCTAAGCTGCGGCTTGAGTGCAGAGGCTGTTGCGCACACTTGCATGGGGCACTTAGTCTTCTGCTCACTGTCAAAGATGACACTCTAGTGAAATAGGTTTTTACAAATGGGTAAGCAGAGAAAGGGGAGAGAGAGAGAGGAAAAAAAGGCAGGGAATAGTGAAGAGAAGAAGCTTCTCACCCAGGTCGGCGGAAATCTGCAGAGCTTTTGCAAACTTCCAGGCCAAAAAACGGATTGAGCCAGCAGTGGGAAAGAAAAGGGGAAGCAAAGGAGAGGGGCTTTGCCCCTGGGAGCTAGGCTGAAGCCAGCGTTGCAGTAGATCAGTAATCTGTGATTTTTAAAAAGTTTTCAGTTTCAAAATAATGAATCAGGGATGAAATTGATTAAAACACAATATTAAACACAATATATATTTGGAAATGTGTACTTTATACAACAACTAGTAGCTGGATACCCGTGCTTCGCTACGACACTGAACTCCTTAGCATGGAGTAGAATGTCTAAACTCCCAGCCCGCAGGTCAGATGAGACACACGCTGGCCACACCCACTGGCAGTTGGAACAGAGTTCTTTTCAGGTGGGGAGGGGGAGTAGAACATCTAACTCCTTAGCATCAGAGCGTGTTAATAATAATATAAGAAATAACTAATGATCTGATGGTCATTTCGAAAAATCCTTTCTTAGCGAGCACCTAGAAGCCAAGAGGAACATACGTGCCAAGTTTCAAGTTTGTAGGCTTTACGGTTCTGGAGATTTCATGATGATGCGTGAGTGGTATTTCGCTTTTATATATATATATAGATTAGATTTTTGGTTGAGTCAAAATAGGTAAGCTCATTTTTTATAATCTGGAGAGCTTAAACATGCAAAGAAGTATATAAAACAATTAGTTGCCACCCTCACCAGCCAAGGGTTGCTGTCTCCAACCCAACCCCCCCAACCACAGGTTTGTCCAGGTCAACCCAATGGCTGCAGAGAATATATCATGACTTGTATATCTACTTCCCTGGCTTAGAGGAAGAATTGCTCTGGACACAGTTGACCCCTTTATATCCCATCCCATGAAATTCAATCTGGCATACATTCCCAAATCTAGTTTGCCCCTTGAAACGTAGTATTCTCTCTCTCACATACATACATACATTCTTCCAGATATGTTGTCTATACATAGGTTCTTATTTCTCAAGTGGTCCAATAGCCACTGAGATAACGGATGTGGCTTCCTTGCAAACCCCTGCATAGTAATGCACAAACAAAAGCAACGTAACTGCACCTGCACTACATGCTGGTTCCAATCCTACCTCAGCTATTAGCTACTGGGTAGTCTAGGGCAAAACAAACCTCAGAACTTCCCCCACCATGCCCTTGCAAAATTGGGCCGAAATAATGAAATAATTAATGAGTAGACTTTTAATGGTACAGGAAAGGAATCAGTCTTTTAAGTGCCAAACACAACCTCCCAATCTTTGAAAATTTATGAATTTGTTTCTCCCAAGTGGCATTATGTGAAATTTTGTGCTGCGTTCCATTTAAGAATATGGCTTAAACATGGCAACGATTCCTTAAGATTAGTGGGCACATCTTACTCAACTTGTCAGAAGGCAGAAGATGTCCATGAGTATGCAAAAGAGGAAAAAGAAGAAGGATTTAAATTTCCCTTCCTAGCGGACAACACTTCTTCCCCCTTCAGGTTCCTTCAAAATGTTGCAGCTAATCTTGGAAAATGGACTCTCTTTCTCTCTCCTTTATTTTATATACAGATGGACTTCGATTTACAGCCTCAGCTAGGAGTGAATTTCAATTGTAAGTCATGAAAGTCTTAAGTTGAGGCACCCACATGACTGGACCAGATTTTATGATGGTTTTATAGCGGTCATTAAATGAATCATGTGGTTGTAAGTATGAATCCATTCTTATAAATGGGTGGGTGGGTGAGGGTCAGAAACCAGTAAAAAAAAAACCCACCACGAAGCAATGGTCATGCAAATCGCAGGATGCTGTCGTTAGTCGTAAATGTGAGCTAGTAGACAAGCACTGAAAATATAGTCTTGTGACTGGGGGAAGGGAGAGTGTAACATTTTGCAATGGTCAGAAATGCTTTGCAAGCTATAAACCATCCCTTCCAAGGGCCATCTTCCAAGGGCTAATGGTTAAATGACTCTAAGTTGAGGACTACCTGTGTCCCTATTTATTTCGTACATACTATACACATTCTTTACTGAAACACATCCCTCCCTCTCCACCAAATCCTGCTGTGGTGTTTCATCATGGCCAGGATTTATGTGTTGCTGGGTAGGATGAGTATTGAATTCTGGGAGTGTATGCTATGTATGTGCTCTCAGCAGGGTCACCCAAGGCATGAAGGTGATCCCAGCTGCCCAACTAAAGCAAACAGGCATTTATATATTGGGCAGCAAGGAAGCCAAAGTCAAGATCTCGGGAAGGAACTTAACGAAGAATTTCAGAAAGCTACTAGGAAAGACAAAAAGCAGTATTTACAACAACATCTGAAAGGACACTGAAGAGGGAAACAGACATGGAAAAAAGAAGGAAGGTCTTCCAAGATTCCTCTGAACTCAGGAGGAGGTTTCAGCCTCCTATTGGTATGCTAAAGGATGCCAGTAGACATATAGTAACTAATTCCAAGAAGATCAAACGAAGATGAAAGGAATACATTGAAATTCCATACAGCAGAGATGTCAATATCCATGATACTTAGAAGATGTTCTCTACTTACAAGTAGCTCTAGTACTACGGTACTAGATTGGCCCTTTAACTAGACTTTACTGAGTCAGAAGGTTACAGGAATTAACAGAATGCCTATAGAAATATGGTGAGCTACAAGAAGAATCAGTAAAGTTCTAAGCAAACTATGGCAGCAAAATTTGGCAAACCATGAAACGGCCAACAGACTGGAAGAGGTCAATCTCCATACCATTACCAAAGAAAGGAGAGGGAGCTAGATATGCAAACTATGTTACAATATCCTTAATTTCACACACTAACAAAATAATACTTGGGATCATCCAACACAGATTAGAGAGCCCTCCATGGAAAGGGAGATGCCAGATGTTTCAGCTAGCTTTAGAAAAAACTGAGGAACACAAGACATCACTGCTAATGCATGATGGGTAATTGAGAAAAACCAAAGAATATCAAAAAGAAGTCAACATGTGCTTCATTGATTATAGAAAAGCCTTCCATTGTGTCATCATGAGAAACTGTAATATTTCAGGGAAACTCTGAGCTCCTCGTTGTCCTCATATGAAAACTATACACAGGTGAGAAGGGGCGTTGGTCCTACCTGAGACGCCTCTTCTCATAGGGTGGAGCCATCATTCAGGATGGGTTGTCCTCGTCCGTCAGCCAATGAGGACCGAGTCTGTCTTCTTATGCTAGGATCCGCCCTGTGCCATCCCAGCTTAGACGAATCCGAAGACGAGACTCCACGTGGCAAGACACCAGAACAGGCGATACTCCCATCCAGACCACCAACAGCAACCAGACTCCGCACCGCGTCCAAATTCAAAAAATCCGCGAAGCACCAATCCAGGAACTACCGGAAACAGGGAACCGGTCGAATCTCCCACGCAACGAGTCCAAACCCAGTCCATGGAGAACTTCACCGGGTGGGACTGAATGATGGCTCCACCCTATGAGAAGAGGCGTCTCAGGTAAGACCAACGCCCCTTCTCCATCGTGGGTGGAGCCATCATTCAGGATGGGACATACCAAAGCAAAAGGTCCCCTTTCCGGGTGGGCACAGACCTAGACCGCTACGAAGCATTCTCGACCACTCGTTGCAGTACCCGTCGACCAAAGGCAGCCTCCGCAGAAGCGTAGGAGTCGATCTTATAATGCCGAATGAAGAGCGTGGGAGAAGCCCACGCTGCGGCCCGACATACTTCCTCCCAGGGCGCTTGTGCCGCCCATGCCGCCGAGGACGCAGCACTACGCGTCGAATGTGCAGTGATCCCCTCCGGCCGCGGAAGAGACACAAGCTCGTACGCTTTTGCAATAGTGCCCCATCCAGCGACCGATGGTAGTGGACGACACCTTGCGACCCAAGGAATGTAGAAGAAAAGCCACCAGAAGCGCCTCCGTTAGGCGGAACTGTCGAGTCCGCCGAATGTATATGCGGAGCGCACGACAACATCCAGGGAATGCCAATGCCGCTCCCTTGGATGGTCCTGAACCGGGCAAAAATTGGGAAGGACAAGTTCCTGTGCCCGGTGGAAGGCCGAGGTAACCTTGGGTAGGAACGATGGATCCAGCCTGAGCACCACCCTGTCGTGGTGGAAGATGCACAAATCCTTTCGAATAGACAGAGCCGACAACTCGGAGATCCTACGTGCAGATGTAATCGCTAGCAGGAAAGAGACCTTGAAAGACAGATGTCGAAGCGAGGCCTCACGAAGCGGCTCATAAGGAGGTCCCATGAGGGACTGCAGCACCCTAGGCAGATCCCAGGTCGGGAAACGATGGACCGGGGGAGGCTGCAGATTGGAAGCCCCCCTGAAGAAGAGTCGGACCGTAGGGCACTGGGCCAAAGAGTTCGCCTGGTCGCATGAAAGGAGCGACGAGAGGGCTGCAACCTGCCTCCGAATGGTGTTGGGAGCCAGACCCCGGTCTAGACCCCGCTGGAGGAAACGCAACACCTCCGGCACAGGCAGCCAAAAGGGGGAGAGGCCCTCCCTTGTGCACCATTGGCAAAAGGCCGCCCACGTAGAGGCGTAAATCCGCTGTGTGGCCGGACGACGGGATGCCAGGATGGTGCGGATCACATCCGGATCATAATGTCGTCCCCTCAGAGAGCCCCACTCAACCGCCATGCGGTCAGTTGGCACCACCCCAGGTCCGGGTGCCTCAGAGCCCCCGGACTGAGAGAGTCCCCGTACATAGGCAGTTTCCATGGAGGGGCCACCGATAGCGCCCGAAGATCCGCGAACCAAGCCTTGTGGGGCCAATACGGGGCCAGGAGGACAATTTCCGCCCTCTCCTGTAACATCTTGCGGATCACTAGGGGAATGACCGGCAAGGGGGGAAAAGTGTATAGGAGGCCGGGCGGCCAGGGACTCCGCAGAGCGTTCACTCCCTCCGCTCCCTGGGATGGAAACCGGGAGAAAAAACGGGGCAGCTGGGCATTCCCCGGCGTTGCGAAGAGGTCTACAGTCGGGGAGCCGAACCACTTCGAAATCTCGACAAAAAGAGACGGATGGAGCCGCCACTCCGCCTGGTCCACAACCGACCTGCTGAGCCAATCCGCCTGGGTGTTCGCGAGACCTGAGATATGGTCCACCACAAGCGACCGGAGGTTGCGCTCTGCCCACAAACCTAGCCGCATCGCCTCTCGCATGAGGGCCTTGGACCGAGTGCCCCCCTGTCTGTTCACGTGCGCCTTGGTTGTAGTGTTGTCTGTCAACACAAGCACGTGTCTGCCCTCGACCAGCCGACGAAAGTGCCGAAGAGCCATGGAGACCGCCCGGAGCTCCAGCCAATTTATGGAGCAGGACGACTCCGCTTCCTCCCACCGACCCTGGGCGATCTGATCCAGGGCGTGGGCTCCCCAGCCCGATAGACTGGCGTCGGTGGTCACCACCACCCGATGGGGCTCGATGAAAAGGGAGCCCTTGGATAGGGCCGGCGACCTCCACCAGGCGAGGGAGCGAAGAACCGCAGGGGGAACCAGTACTCGGAGAAGCGACGAACCGCGACCCGCCTTCTGGAAGGGTAAGAGGAACCATTGTAGTTCCCTGGAGTGAAGCCGAGCCCAAGGGGCGATGGAGATACAGGAAATCATCTTCCCCAGGAGAGTAGACAAGAGAGCCAGGGGGACTCTGCGCTGCTGTTGAATTTGAGACACTAGGTGTCTAATGCTGTCCTGTCTCTCCTGGGACAGACGGACCGTGCACTCCAAGGAATCTACAATGGTACCCAAGTGAAGAATGGAAGTGGAGGGGGAAAGATGACTCTTCTCCACATTAATCCTGAAGCCGTGTTCTGTCAGCGTCCTGATCGTCACCTGGAAGTGGTGCATCGCGAGGGCCCCAGTAGGCGCGTGCACCAGGATGTCATCCAGGTAACACTGGATATGAACCGGCAGAGAACGGAGGGAGGCTGCAATAACCTCCAGGAGCTTCGTGAAGACCCGCGGGGCGGAGGAGAGACCAAAGGGCATCGCCCGGTACTGAAAGTGGCCACCTGCATACGAAAACCAAAGGAAGCGACGATGGTCGCGATGAATAGGTACATGCAGGTATGCCTCAGTCAGATCCAGGGAGGCCATGAAGTCCCCCCTCCGCAGGCAAGCCAAGATAGATGTCAGGGAGTGCATCTTGAACTTGCGGTAATCGAGATACCTGTTTAGGCGTTTCAAGTCGAGAATCACCCTCCATCTCCCCGAGGACTTGGGGACTACAAACAAAATGGAATAGAAACCCCGCCCGCGTTGGTCCCGGGGCACCTGCTGGATGGCCCTAATGTCCAGCAAATGCTGAATAGCCGAATTCATTAAGGACCTTTTGGAAGGAATGGTAGACACCGGGCAGTGGGCGAAAAGATTCAGGGGGAGGGAGAGGAATTCCAAAGAAAGGCCATGGCGTACGGTCCGCTGTACCCAGGGATCCTGTGTAGTTCGACACCAGGCATCGGCAAAATGAGCGAGCCGACCCCCAATGGGTAGGTCAAGGGTCGGAAACGAAAGGCCCTCACCATCTGGGCCGCCTGAAGGAACGAGCCCCCGAGCCCCCCCTGAAGGGGCGCCTGGCCTGTCTCTCCTTCCCGGGCCTATCCTGAGGCTGGCGTTGTCGCGAACCGAACGGACCAGGAGCTCGGGAGAAGGTGGAGCCCTGGTCCGCCGCCCGAAAGGGCAGACGATAGAAGGGGGCCTGCCAGAAGTTACCCTTCCTGGACAGCGACGGGAGCATCTTCTTCCTGTCGCGTGACTCCACCACGATCGGATCCAACAACTCCCCAAACAGATGACCTCCCTTGATAGGACCCGAAGCAAGGCGCCATTTGTGGCATGTGTCTGCGGGCCATTGACGGAGCCAGTGCATCCGCCTGGCGACAACAGACGCGGCCATCGCCTTCGCTGCGAAAGGAGAGCCATGCAGGGTGGCGTCAGCAATAAACTGGGTGACCGCAAACAGTTTGTTCAGATCCTGCTGGGCCCGTATGTTGGAGGACGGGATATGCTCCTGTATCAGACGGAGCCAAATGAGGGAGGTCCTCGCGAAGAAAGACGACGTAGAAGCAGCGCGCACAGCCCAGGCAGCCGCCTGGTGGCTTCTCCGTAAGGCCTGCTCCAGACGCTTGTCCTCCGGCTTGAGCAATTCCTCTGAATCCCCTGGCATGGCCGTCGGAGAGTACAGGGCCAAAACCGGGGGGTCCACCACTGGCGCAGCCAGCAGGTCAGCGAACTCGGGAACCACATTAAAGAACTTTCGTTCCGTTGACGAGGGTGCCGGACCAGAGGCCGGGTTTGACCATTGCCGTTGGACCGTATCCACAAACAGCTGCGGAATCGGAACGAATGATGTCTCCGGCTTTGCCTCGGAATAAAGGGGGTCCGGCTGAGAGGTCGGAGTCGCCGTCTCCTCCGGGGCTGGAGCATCCAACCCCGCCGCCGACCGGGCCTTATACAGGAGAGACCGGAATCGCGCAGGGGAGAAAAGGCCCGCCGGCACCGGTTGTTCAGGAGCCAGGGACTCATCCTCCGAGAGCCCCAACGGAGCACTGCCCGCTCCCTCCGACCACGCTCCCTGACTGTCATCCTCCGATATGTTGGAGTACTCCTCCATAGGGTACCTGCGAGAGCCAGGGTCCACCCCAGCCGGCTGCCTGAGAGGGCCAGACGAGCGGGACTGGGCTACGGGAACCACATCACCCAGAGATCGAAGGCCAGCAGAGAGGCCTTGTTGGACCGCTGCCGCAATAAGGAGCTGGAGATTGGCAGGGTCAAAGGGGACAGAGGTGTCCTGGGACCCCAAAGAGTGAGACCGGCCGTCTAATTGAGACTGGGCAGACGTCGACGGCTGGGGATCCGGCACTCCTGCCTGTGAGGGCTGAGCGGTCATGACCGTCAAACCAGCCGGGCCCCAAAGTCCCGAATCGGACTGAGCAAGCGGCAGGCTATCCAGCGCTTGTATATCCTCCCCCCCCACGTGCCGAGGCAATGGCACCTGTCTCCCGGGGGAGCCGGTCCTTATCAGCTGGGGCAGATGGAGCCTTAGAGGACCGATCGAATATTTTCTTCAGGGCCTTATCCCTGCGGCGCTCTGCCCTCTGGGTGGCCTTTGAGCTTGTGGAGGCAGTGCGATGGCGCTTGGGGAGGCTCAACCCAGAAGAATGGGGTTGGTCCTCGTCAGGAAGAGGCCTGTCTGATTTTTTCAGTCGCTTGCCACCCGGTTTGGAGCCCGAGTGCGACGCGACCGCCATCTTGGAATTCGGGATGGCAGAGATCCACCCAAAATGGCCGCCGCAACTGTCAGTTGAAGAAAAGGCGGCAAATGCGGTCGAAAGGCCTCTGGCGCTAGCCCGAGCAAGCTCTGAGGGCTTAGAGCGCCTAATATGCTCCCCAGCAAGCGATAGAGGCCGGTCGCCAGCCCCGTGTGATTCTCCGAAAACACTGGCCCGAACGCGCTCTGGAGGCCAGGAGGACTCTCCCAACGAGCCCGCAGGAATCCGACGAGTCTAACCGCCCTATCAGCCGATCCGATCCAACAGACGCTCGCCCGAGCACGCTCAGAGGGCGGCGATGACAATCGGCTGAAGGAGACTCGTGGGCTCGTGAGAGGCCAGACAGAAGGGCTGGGGGGGTCACGCGAGCCGAGAGGCCCCAGTGGTGAACTAGAATGTCCCCAATCACTCACGGCCCGAAAATGCCGGTGCGGCCGGGCAGAAAAAGCGGGCGGCGGCGTCAGATCAGATGTTAAAGCCGCCCCGGGGGAGACAGGAGCCGACACTGCCCCTTTCCAGTGCCTCCGATGTCGGAACGAGCCTAGGGCTCGGAAACCCGACCGGATTCACAGTCCCTTCAAAGGGAAAGGGATTAGGCACCTCGCCCAGCGCCCACCGAAGCGGCTAGAGCCGAAGCCCTGCCGATCTCGGGCTCCTGCAGATGACAAACAGGAGCCAGATAACTCACAGTTCCAAAGAGATACAAGCCGCCAAAACTCAGAAAAGAACCAATTCAGGATGGGAGTAACTGAGTGCCACGTCCAACCTCACTGAGGACCGAGTCTAAGCTGGGATGGCACAGGGCGGATCCTAGCATAAGAAGACAGACTCGGTCCTCATTGGCTGACGGACGCGGACAACCCATCCTGAATGATGGCTCCACCCACGATGGAGAAATCCACAGAAAGTTGCGAAACAACCTGTTCCAGGTTGGCAAAGAGGTGATTCAAGGCTGTATACTTTCCCCTTATTTATGAAGCTTATGTATGTGATACGTATTAAGGATCAGAGGATGGGATGAAAATGAGCAATTTTAAAACTGGATACAGAAACATCCATAACCAGTGTTAAACTAATGACATGATTCTGGTGGGTGCCCAGATGATGTAAATGACTAGATCTTCATGGAGAAATGATTAGTATTACCTAGGATTATTTGAAATAATGCAGACATACATTAACTTTGGAGTAAGTCTGATGTATTATTATATTTGTAACTGTACCAAAGGAAGTCAGAAGTCATTCCTTCTCTTTTTCCTCTTTTTTTTTCCTTCTCTGCACTTTTATTGTTTCCTGAGTCTTTTTTTAATTTTCTATGTCTATTTGTTTATCTTTTAACTTTGTATTTTTTTAGAAAAATCAATAAAGTTATATAAAAAACTATTGATTTTCAAAAACACAAGGTCAAAATATAAACAGACAAGAAAAGAAGATTTGAAAAAGAAGAAAAATCAAAAGAGAGGGAAGAGGTGCAAAAATAAAAATAAAAATAGATTGACTTCCGACTTTCTTTGGTAGAGATATGAATAAAAAAAAATCAAACTCTCAAAACCAAAAATATATTTTAGAAAATCAAGCAGATAAAATGCCATCCACAGAAATGTAATAATGAAAGTATGTCATACAGGGGATAGGGATGTCTTACAGTACTGTCAAAACCCTGGCTCTTAAAAAGATAGAGAAATATCACTAAGGAAGTTTTTATCTGTAGATATACCTTTGTGTTTTTTTCCAAATAAAAGTTGGTTTCTGCAGTTTCCAGAGATGGAAGAATAGATTTGATTTGATTATAACTTCAGGAAGACACCCTGTAAAACAGGAGTGAACAAAGGACAGCTATTCCAAATTGAACATCTAGCGTAGGAACATAGCTAAAAAAAAAAAAAAGCTATAAATTAAAATCTGCAGCACCAGACTTATTCCACCTGAAGGCCAAACACCAGTAAACGTATAGAGAGGGAGACATGCTTTTACATATGATTTAGGGAAAAATGCCAGTTTATGGAACTACAGCCAGATTGCAGGTTCAAGGTCAGCAGAGTCAAAATCTTCTTTCCTTACAGTCTACATGACATCTAGAGTAATGATGTAACAAAGAACAGATCAAAAGCCTTCCCCCATCCTCTGGCTACAGAGAATATTTTTTGCATCCTCCTCTTCAAAAATCAGCTCTGTTTGCAGTCGTAATGTCCAATCAGGTAATTGGCTGTCATGCAATCAGAGCTTGCCCACCCACTCGGCTCCCCAGTCTCGGACCACACAACATTCCACACAGCCCACAGGTTTTTCTCTAACTGGCCGGTGCTGCTTTCAGACAGCTGCAGCAGTTACTCTTTTCCGTGCTGTTCTCTCCCCTCCCCCTCACCTCACCTCTTCCAGCTGTGTGGCATACTGATAATACTTGCAGGCCAGGCTGTGTTGCTGAAAATAATCCTTCCCCTTGCATTAGGCCTCACAAATCCTGATGCCATCTTGGGGCAGAACAGTTGCCCTTTCACGCTAATCTGCCAAGGAGACGGGATAAATAGGAAGGAGGGGAACAGTTGCCGTTTCCAGACCAAGTCTATTTGAGAAGCCCGAGTGCAGCCTTTTGGCTTGCATCTCCCTGAGAACAGAGCCCCGTGCCTCGTCTCTCTCACGCTTGCCAGCGTTTCCCAGCCTGTGAGTCACAAAATGCTGGCAGCTCCTGCTCCCCTGACTCTGCAGCTGATCAGCCCCTCGCCAACTTCCCACTCCCTTCTCAAACTGCATCCTTCTTAGGGCTGAGCCTCTCACACTCATAAACTGAAATCCAGATTTGGATAACTCCATCCCCCTGATACCTTTGAGTATTCATAATAACAATTCAGTTTGAGCGGGAAAGTTTGTTGGCATAAAAAATGCTGACCACTCTTAGGATCCCAGTTGGGCCTTAGTAATGAAGCAGAAGAATGGTCCTAGCAATAGCACTAGCACTTAAGACTTATATACCACTTTACAGTGCTTTACAGCCTTCTCTAAGTGGTTTACAGGGTCAGCATATTGTCCCCAACAATCTGGGACCTGATTTTACCGACCTCAGAAGGATGGAAGGCTGAGTCAACCTTGAGCTGGTCAGGATCGAACTCCTGGCAGTGGAATGAAGAGTTAGCCTGCAATACTGCATTCTAACCACTGCGCCATCATGACTCTTAGTCCTAGTCCTAGTCCTATCCACATTAGAGTAGTAAAGAAACAACTCCCTTTAGTAACAGTAATCTGCAGCAGATGAGAGCTACTTTGGTGTAGTGGTTAAGGCATCAATAGAAACCGAGAGACTGGGAGTTCTAGTCCTGCCTTAGGTACAAAACCAGCTGGGGGACTTTAGACCAGTCACTTTCTCTCGGCCCTAAGGAAGGAGACAATGGCAAACCACTTTTGAAATGTTACAAAGAAAACTGTAGGGAACTTGTCTCTCGTGGGTGGTTAGTGGGCCATGCAGAAGAACCTTTTGCATTATTTTTTGTATTTGAAACTCCAAGTTTTCAAAACTCCACTGGTCTCAAGAGGGGGAATAGGAAGGGTGAGGCTGATAAGAGAAGCAGCAACACCAACACACAAAAGTACTATAAATGAACACGTCTTGAATCCATTCATCCCTGAAAAAGATCTATGAAGAAGGACACGTAAAGAGGCACATGTAAAGCCTCTACTGGAGATTCTATGCCCCTAATGGTACCACCATGTATGAGTGGTGATGGAGTGAATGGAGAACCTCTCCATTAATATATATACTTTTCAAAGTTTCAAAAGAGAGAAAATATCTGGTTGGCTTGGCTTGCTGAGGCTCAAGTACAAATGTTCCATTTTTTTCTACATCGAGTGTGAATTGCTAATTGTTTGCATTCCAAACTGTTCTGGGATTCAGTACTTTAAGAGAAGCACCAGTTGGTTAACAATGAGGACATTATACATTGCAATCTTTGACTGTAAAGTTTGCCTGTATCACATACTGTAGAGTTTAGGTTTAGTCCTACTAAATTCACTGTGCTTTATGTAATGGATTTATTACAAGCTGTGGATAACACAGTCAGAGAGAAAGATGTCTACGTAAGAAACATGCCTTTAACTATGCAAGAAAGGCTGAGAGAGCAACCATTTCCCATGGCTTCCCATTGCTTCAAAACTCTCTTGTGGGTTCCTGGAAACAGATCTCTGCGGGTTCCTCTCTACAGGAGGTTTCACTCATCTCTGGCCATTGGAAGGCAGGAAAATTAATAATCTTGGCCTAATGAAATCCTCATAGTAGCAAACCAAGCCCCCAAATTCTTAGCAAGCAAACCATTAGGACTGGGAGCAATGCCATACACCAGAGTCTGTGGAAAAACTGAGTTGCACTGTTTTCCTGGTCCTTCAACGAGTAGCAGAAAATGGGAATTTCCACCTTAAAAAAGAAGAAATATCTATTTCCTTCTTTTCCCACCGGGCAGAAATTACTATAATCTCTTCCATAATGTCAGTGCGTAAAGGCTGCAGCAGCTGTCTCAAGGACAACAGAATATTTAAACCAATAGCCTCATAGAAGGAGGTGCAATTGTGTGCAACATTCTGTCCACCTTGGTGCATTTTCCTCCTCTTTGATGCACAGTATTCAGTGTCCAAGCTGAGAAGTGGAAGGGCTCCAGCTGGTCTGCAAACCCCAACTCCAATCCTAGGGTCAAACTACACATTATTTCAAAGCAAGGATGAAGAACCCTCATACTGTTAAAACTCCCAGCCTCATCCCACATTGCTGGTTCTGCTGGGAATTGCTTAGCACCAATTGGAAAGTCACAATTTTTACCTATTTCCCCTCCCCACCAAGCTTTTTAGTGTAGAAGTAAATGTAACAGAACCTTAGGGAATGTTTTGCTCCACAATATGTTGTAATCCCAATTTAAGATGTGTGCGTGCAGTTTGCACTGAACAGACCACTTTTTGACATACTAAATTGCTGGGGCTGCAATTATTAAGAGGAGAATTCATATCTCCCTACACTGCACAACATGGATAAAATCCAATATACAAAAATATAATTTTGAGGGGAAAATGACAACAGGTAGTTTTAGTATGTAGCTTGACCTCTATAGTTACAACTATTATGATTATTTAATGATGAAGAAAAAAATAATTTGACAAATGTATGTTTACAGATACTCCTCATTTAGCAACCACAATTAGGTCCAGCAACTTGGGTGATAAGTGAAGCGTTCACTAAGATAAACTGTGTTTATAATGTTACTTCAGTTTTCCTTTGCTTTACAGATCCGCAAAGTTTGTAGGATTGGTTTTAACTGAGAACAATTACTGCACAACAGCTGCTAAACAAGGACTGCTGTGTAGCAAAGCTTTCACTAGGTCCCATAAATCAATGGCATGCTTTATTTTTTACTTGGTATGTTGTACTTTTGAATCCTGATATTGCAGACAGATCCCCAAGCTAAGAAGTAGCCTTGGTTATTACAAAGGTTACTTATTCAAAATCAAAGCAGATGGCAAAACAAAAGGAAAAACAAAGAATTCATGAAGAGGTGCAACCATCAATAATATAGCCAAAACCAACTTTCAAGATGGGTTCACCCTCAGCATTAAACCATGAAGGGTTGAATAAGTCACATTGCACTAAGCCAGCCTTTCTCAATTTGGCTGAGGAAATCGGCTGAGGAATTGCAGCTGAGCAATAAGCTGGAGAAAGTTACACGACTAAGCTATAAACTAATGTTTAATAAACCACAATGGTTGGATTACTGTTACAACCAAACAAATCTTGCGATCCTTTAGCAGGGTGCATGACCCTCGCCTCAGATTCCCAAGTTACCACCCTCCTCCTTTTCGACTTGATTTAATTGTACTACTACTCTTCGTAGCAAGGCAACACTGAGCATTTCATGCTGCATGATGTGAACAAGGTGTGCTGCCAAAAAAAGGTGCCTGAATAACACTAAATGTGGAACCTAGCTGAGCTTTGGGAGAGAAAATTCAAATTTTCTTTTAAAAGGACCTGAAAAGACTTGAATGTAAGTCCTGGAGTCTAACCTGCATGTAGACAGTTTCTATACACCAGAAGCAAAAAGCACTTCTCTTTCTTTGGATGAGAGAACGATACCCCACCCAAGATTTAATTAAATTCACAAAGATACAAAATTGATTTCTGTTGTAGGAGAGACAGGTTTTACTAACCATAAATTGTAGAAAGTCTTTTGACCCTGGAAATTGGGTCAATTTGCAAATAGGGGGGGGGGAGAGATGTACAGTAAATGGAATAGAACCAAGTGCCAGTATCTGTCCAATGGTCAAGCTGGGAGCAGCTTTGTGGAATAAATACTAACAGGGAGTGTTTCTCTTAAAAGTAGAGATCTGTCAAATTCAACTGAGCAAAAGAACAGAACACCCTCTCCCAAGCAGAAGCTGGTTCAGACAACTAGCTACACTTTGTAGCTAGAGGTCAAGGAAGAGAGCTTGCTCCCAGATACATTTTGTGTTTGTAAAAGCTCTGGCTACCCAGCTTACCAAGGCTTATGTCTGGCCTGCTTCGCTGGTTTGCAATGCATGCGTTAGGCTAACCACACCTAACAATTTCCCATTGTGAATCAGCAGAGCCTCTAGTGACTAGTCAATTATAGTTAAACTAAAGCAACCAGATGGGATACTAGCCGGATACTTATTTCTACTCCTAGATTTTACTCTCTGGCTGCTTTCCATTTAAAACCTTTCCTGAATCCCAAAGTTAAGATGGACTTTCTGTTCCCCCCCCCACACACACACACACAAGACATAAGGCTGAAGTATTCTTCCAGTCCAAAGCCACACAACTCCTTCTTCTTGAGTTGGTACACCCCGAGTGTGGAAAATATGGGGAATGTTAACAGATGATCCGTCTAAGTAGGTGAGTATGAAAAACATCTGTAGCTTTGGGTGAGAAAGTGACACTACAAAGCCCCGATTCTGAGATTCAACACTCCTTTCATGAAACAACTTATCCATTGTGTGTGAAAGGGCAGAGATTCATTTGCATCAATACTCAGAGAAAGCTCTTTAATTGGCCATAGGCTATTGAAGCCTCTGGCAGCCAGATCGTCTTATTTTAAAGGTACTACATCCCCATAATTCTTTACCCCATTTACACAGAAGCACACACACAACAAAACTCCAGGATGTCTACAATTGCAGATATTATTGTTACAGGGTCCTGTTTAATTTGACACTCGTATTTGGAAACCCTAATGAGGCTTCAGAAGTGATACCACCACTACAATTAGTGAACAAGGGGCTAAATCCAGGTTGGCCCCATTTATTCCATTTTACCAAAGCAACTAAATCGGTCCCAAGATCATCAACTGAAGCAGCATAGGCCACATATTCTCCACAGAGCTGGCCTTGATTGCTGTTACCACAGTAAACAACCTCTACCATTGTTCTCCAGACCCATCAGGCTGCACAGCTTATTTTTCTGGATACCAACCTATCCATGATCTGTTTTTGTTTTTGTCTTTAGTTCAGAGCACATCTCCTTCACAAAAACAAGATAGTAGACAACCGGTCTCCTGCTCATACATCTGTGACTCACGGTATCTGGAGTGGGTTATTGTGTATGGAGGAAGCAGAATGATTTCTGGATTCTTTTCAAGAATATTTAATCCTGTTTCTGCCTATGTAGCCTAGAAAAGCTCTAATTTGACAACACATGGCAAAAAGTATTACGAAATGGAAATACAAAATAGGTGATGTGCACCTTTCATTGGTCCAACCTTTGAGTGACAAAAGAACAATTCGGGCAGAAAAGGAACAAGAAATTCTGCTCTCTCGATATTATATGGATCAAAACGGTTATTAAACTCAACTGCTGATTTCAGACAACCAAAAAAGCTATTTGTCTACAAAACTATGAAGTATTTACAACATATTTATGTATTCAATTTTTATCCCCTTATTACTTTCTAAGTAACTCAAGGCAATCAACATACATAGTATTCCCTCCTCCTATTTTTCCCACAACAACAATCCTGTGAGGTGGGTTGGACTGAGAGATGGTTGGGGGGGGGAGAGAGACACTGCAATATGTAAACAAAACCAGGAAGAATATACTATAAAGGAGCCGCGGTGGCGCAGTAGTTAAAGTGCAGCACTTCTGCTGATCACCGGCTGCCTGCAATTTGGCAGATCGAATCTCACCAGGCTCAAGGTTGACTCAGCCTTCCATCCTTCCCAGGTGGGTAAAATGAGGACCCAGATTGTTGGGGGCAATATGCTGACTCTGTAAACCGCTTAGAGAGGGCTGTAAGGCACTATGAAGCGGTATATAAGTCTAAGTGCTATTGCTAAGTGCTATTGCTATAAAGGGGTGGGGGGGAATTGTAAGACTTTTTATTGCTTTAATTATAACCTTCCTATTTTACATTACACGTTTTCACCTGTTATTTCGTATTTCCATGTACACATACACAACTCATGTGTCTCTAAACTAATTAAACACTAGGAGGAACAATTCGTTTATTTGTTCACCAAAATGCAAAATGGAATGGCTATAAACAGCAAAGGTTCCAGAGCTTCACTCATATTCAAAAGTGCTAAGCAAATCTTAAGGACGATTCAAAACGTTTACAGTGACTTGAGACATCACAGTGGATCTGCAGGTTCAATGTGATAGATTTGGCAAAACTCCATGAAGTTTGCATTCCAAACCAGCTGTGACCTGAAAAGAAGCTGAAATCTCAAAACTGAATAAAAGAAGGGAGGTATTGGATATGAAGGCAAAAAGGGACTTTGGAGTGCAAAGGAGGTACTCATGTAGCACTTGTCTGTCACTTCTTAAGCTCTTGTGGCTGCCTCTCTGCAGCTGTTATGCAACCCCAGGAAAAGTCATGTTTTCTTTAAAGGGTTGCAGACAGGTGCAACATGCGTGTCCCTGCATGCTCTGAATTCCACAACCTCAGAAGATAGGTGTGGGTGCGATGCAGGTCAGGGAGGGGGGAGGAGACACTGCAATGTGTAAACAGAGCCAAGATGAATATACTGTAAAGAACAAGGGACAAATTGTTCATTTTTACATTATAGTTTTCATCTGTCACCACCACAAAATAACAAGAAACAGCAACATGTATTTTCAGCAATCATGATGACAAAAAGGGCAGTTAATAATTGCCTCCGGCCTTGGGGCCAGTTATGCACCCCACTGATAAGAGTCAGTCCCCGAAGCTGCTTGGCCTTTTCCCACTCCATTGATGGATTCATGGTCCAATATTGGAAGAAAAGAGAAGTGGCTGGAATCCATAGTAGCATAGTCCAGGATACAGATCAGAAGTTTTGCAAGGCATAATTGGCATAGCTGGGTAAGAGAGATCTCACCCAACCCGAGTCTTGGGAGTAGAGAGGAGACCTTTGTGGCTCCTCATCTGGTTTTAGTTGCTGGAGAAGGAAGCTAACTTCTTGATAAGCCTAGCCCTACACAGCTTTGCTGGGAAAAGATGCAAGATCTAGAACAGGCTCAAAAAGAATCTTCAGTCCTGGGTTCAATTGCGAAGACTCCTTCTTAGCCTATACTACTTGGAGATTCAGGGCAGATCCACCCTTTCTGCTTGTCCCCAGAGGAGGCTACCACCACTTCTCAAGGGCAAGAATGGATAACATAGTCCTCCACTGACTCCCAGCACATTGCAGATACATCTTCTATCCATATTGTGAAGCTCCAGAGCCCTTGAGAGTAGATTATCTGACATGTTTAGATCTAGTGGTGCCCCCAGCTCCATTTGGCTATTACCCCTGGTCCATCCTCTCCCTTCCAGCAACTGGTAACTGGCTTATGTGGCCATTTTGTCCCAGGTTGCTGGTTTTCTGCTGGATGACAGCTGTTTGTTGTTGTTTTTTTTGTTCACTCAGAGTTCATCCAGTGATAGCTTGTTTATGCCAATTATTTTTCCTCACCACCTTTTCCCACTGCCTCCAAAACCTTATCACTCCATTCAAGACTGACTAGACTGAAGTAAAAACAACCAACTAGGTCCTTCAATGGTCATACTTCAGACTGAGAACTATCCTAGCCCAGCCATATGGTCAATCTGTTGCAATCCTGACCAGAATTTCTAAAGTTGGGATATTCTATCAACTGAGAGAGAAGAAGAGTTGCCATGGATTCCTAGATATTTTAATATATTAAGTTACTCAGTATTTTTCCCGCCCCTCAAATTTAATATTTTATTTCTAACAGTCTGTGAACGATAGAAGCATTTCCCATAGCTTCTGTGCTTAGAGATTAAAAACATATCCCACTTTTTCAAATACACAATTATTTCATAAATTTTTCTTGGAGAAAAAAATTGGGGGCTAGGCTCTGGCCTATCCAGCTCATATGAGGCTCTTCACTATTTATTATTTAATGCATTTAAGTATTTAAATTTATATGCCACCCATCTCCCCATAGATAACTCTAGGCGGCTCACAATCATATTTAGTGCATATTTTTGCCTCAAAGAAATTGTGCGTCCTTGCATATTTCGTGTGTCCTCACAATGAGCAAACTATCCACCTAAAAGCCTGTCCATGAACCCCAAACTAGAAGTGCAGCCAATTATAAATTATACCAATATAAAATTTATATATAGTACGAACAATAGAACGGGGGAGGACTACATTTCAATAATGTTGCTAAACAACAGAGGTATAGAGCTGAGGACTAAACAAGTTACATATGAGAAGCCGGAACCCTGGAAGGCTAAATACATCTCACCTCTTGTAAATATATAAATTGTAAGTATATTTCAACAGTCCTCAGAGGAATGCCGAGACTTGTGATGTATTTGCTATTGTGAAATGAGTAGATTTTTTTTTCATCTACTATTGGATTGCTCCAATTTTACACAATGAAGGGGACAGACAAACTGACCCATTCACAGCTAACCATCAAATGCAGAGCATGTATCATTAGAGAAGATCCACAGCTTTTTGTACACTGAAAGTATTTTCTCCCTGCTTCTTTGGAGAAGGGTGGCTCAGAATAAGGAATAACTTGCCACAGGGGTCTTTACTAGTACAGGTCTGTCTCCAGGCCTGCTTAATGAGGGCCTATGTGAAAGGGGACTACTTTTTCTCTTTTTCAGAGCAAACTCTTTGGCCCCTAAGATCTGCCATAATGAGTCAGGGAATGGCTATGTAGCACTGTGCTTGTGGGTGTAATGAAGGCAGAACTTGGCTCTAGTGTTATAGTTATTAAATTATTCTTTTTGGAGGAAATTTTAAGGAAGGAAGAGGCCTGAGAAACAGCCCTGTATTTCCAAGCAAGCACAGAGGCCAGTTTGAAGCCAATTGCATGCTTCAAATATTAACTTTTATATATCAGAAAAATGTATCTTAAGAATGGTTAGTGCCTAAGTGCTTTTGAGTATATATGAAGTATAATTATTTTCCTTTTGTAAAGGCAACAAGCATCAAAGTACCTCTGAGTATTTCTTTAATTTGCATATATACACTGGAAGATTAGAATACATCAATAGCACAATGCTTTAGACTTGGGTTCACCAATCACGTTAAGCTATGTGTGTGAACCCAGCCTCTGTGGTTAATAAACCATACTTTATGGCTTAGTATATTGTGTAAACCCAGCCAACTCTGCTCAGTTCAATACGCCATGGTGGACTAAACTATGACTTACTACAAGCAAACCACGTCAAGGATCACATGACAGAAGTGTTTTTCATTTGTTTCATACAGTTTCGATAATGATGGCAGAGAAAAGCTAGTAAAATTCTGGCTAGTTTGTAGTCAAACCCATGAAACAGTTCTCTTGAAAGAGAGAGTCATGGATGGTTGTGAGATCTGAGAACTTAGGCATTAATTTAAAACATTTTTCTCCAACAGGAATACTTCGCCTTCGCAGAAAACTGTCTAAAAATAAGTACAGCATTTGCCCTAAACATTTAATATACAAACAAAAAAGGAAAAAGGAAAAAGAGGTAATTATGGTGTTTAAAACTCACAACTTTAGCATTTTTAATTCAAGGTTCTGACACACATTTGGGTGTGATTATCCAGACTTGCAATACCAAGGCATTATCTGCTTTATATACATTTAAATTGCTCCTTTCTATGCTCCATATAAAGAATTCCTGACTTTGGGCTCAAAGGACTGACACCCTCTGTCAAGTTCTTATATTAGCTGCATAATTAAATAAGTGATCCCAAGGCACTGGAAAATTAATCTATGAATTCTTCGAAGACCAACTGTTGCTAAATGAAGGATAGGGACAAAAGAGTGGATCACCAGTATTTTATGGAAAGTTACCAGTTTCAACTGGTAAGCACTAATGGTAATATGGTGTGAACTCACACAAAAAGTAACTACTACTACTACTACTACTACCAGGTGAAAAACAGACAACAGCATTACTTGGGAACTACTACCCCAGAAGTAGGGCATGGTTCTAAGCTTCATCTCTTGGCAAACGAGACTTGTTAAAAGCCATCCAGCTTGCATTATGTATCCTTGGCATAGCTCAGCATTAGGATGCCCAAACTCTCTGCAGATACATCACCAGCCAGCTGTGCTATGTGCCCAGCGTTGGATTGTGCAGCCAATTTCCTGCCTTCAAAGGCATGTGAGAAGTTTCTACCTTTCCAAAACAAACAAGCCATAAAGATTCCCCAGGCACCAACCTGCTCTCCCAATTGCTTTCCAATGAGACCCTTCTGTGTTTATATACCTGGCACTGTGAGAAAATACTTGAATACAATATAAACACTAACTGTCCAATTATGCCCCCTTTTCTTCTCTGGCTTGGGGCTTTTGTCAGATGCAGAACTCCTGTTTCCTCCCTCCCCAGCCTGTGAATCTCCTCTGAGAGGATGTCTTAAGTAAGCAAGGTCTATAATCAATGCCCAGCTTAATAGCTGACACTGGCAAGCCTAAGAGAAAAATAGCCTCAAACTGGCCTGAATTACAGGTAATTAATTGTAATTGGATATAAACTCTCACTGGGTCTTTTCAGACTGTATACAGGTTAGTGTGGAATTTTGATGTGTATATTTCAAAATTCCTCCCAGTCACATTAAGGGATACAAAAGAAGGGTGCAGAAGTGTGACACGCTGAGCCAAATCCATCAGCTTCTTCCATAACATAGGAGTATCTCATCTTATAATAACATCACAACCCAATTTTAGAAAAGGGAAGGTTCTGAATTGGCACTGACATCAGGATTTACACCATTGCTTCTCTAGTACCCATTTTGGTAACTCCTGCTCTGGGTCAGCATGACCTGCACTCTGAAGTCAGCTCAAAATTGTGCAATACGAATATTCAAATTCTCCGATATGAATAATATATATAAATTAATCCAAATACATTCACTGATTCATCAAAATTCTTCTTCTAGGGTTCCCCTTTTCAAAGGATATGAAAACTATTCAACAAGACGCTCAAGGCAGCAATGCGGGCACAGGAAAGGAGAGAGAGAAAAGCACTGAAGTGACAAACAGTTGGTCAGCAAGATAAAGAGAATGACAAACAAAAGGGGCTCCCTCCTCATAATACGGGTGAAATTTTATTTGCTTGTTTGCGATGAAGCATATTTTGGGAACCCGACCATGTGGTTTTGTTCAGTAAGCAAATCACAGTTTATTGAAATGTGTCATCCCCCCAACCTTACAATTTAGGAAAAAGATACTCAAACTTTAAAGTTTGGAATTTAAACTTAGCTCAAACTTTAAAGCTTTGGCACTTGGTGACCAGGGGTGGGTTCTAACTTACCTTGCCGCCGGTTTGCTTCCTCCCGCCCCGCATGGCTGCGCCTCATGGGCGCACGTGTACATGCGCAGTGCCCCCAAAAAGCCAAAAACAAAATGGCGGCGCATGCACAATGCCGGCAACTCGGCTTCTGCGCATGCGCAGAAGAAAACAAAAATAAAAAAACATTCAAAAAAAAATCCCCCCCCCCAAAAAAATCCCCCAAAAAAGATGGCGCCATCCACGGACCGGCTCCGACCGAACCGGCTCAGTGACATCACCAGCGGGTTGCTACCGGTTCAGGCGAACCGGTCCGAACCGGTAGGAACCCACCACCTCTGTTGGTGACTAACTCCAGTAATTCCTTTGTTTTTTCGCAAATTCACCAGACAGAGCCCATTAGCTACAGTATTTGCAGCAATTGCCAAAGCTAGAATTTGATTTAAGAAGGTAGATAAGGCTGCTAATCCGATGGCACTTTCCTGAGCCTCTGCCACATTATACACAAAGGCGTTTGTTTTCAAGGAAGTATGTTCAGGATTGCTCAGAGTTTTTCTTAAGATATCAAACACAAGAGTTCACATGACTATGCGAGAGACAAAGGTAATCAGAATACATGCATACTGATTGCCTCCCTTTCATCCTCAGGGTTCTTCTCTCTTCAACAGCTGAAGTTTAAAAACGTAGCAGATAGTATTTTCGATCATGGAAATGCAATGGTGGTAAAAACAGTTACGAGTTGAATTTCTACCTACAACAACTGTTGGATAAATTCTGCCCATTGGGTCTATCGTTACCTGGAGAAGACAGGTCAGAGTGACTGCATTTTTTTCTTCTTCTTCCTCTTAGTTTCCTGTTTCTTTAAACAGCTAAATAAGGATTTTCTCCTCAGGAAATTGCAAAACGGAGTATCAATACCTACACAAAATTGCACCTTTAGGGTAATGTCCACCGGGCTGTGGTTCCAGCTTGTCCCAAATTTCCACCCATTCATTCTCTTGTTAAGACAGCCAGAAAACTAGTTCTGAACAGTCTAGCAATCCCTAAAGCAGGTTCCTCCCTCTTAAGCAAAATGTTCCCTGGATGAGTAATTGTGTGCAGGGGAACTGCACGGGTAATGTAACAGTGGGGAAGAGGTGACCAAGGAGGCCAAAAGGCAGAAAGGACATTATGCAAACTCACTATGAGGTGGGCCAAGGGAGCCCCTGTAGAACACTTGAGCACTTGGCTGGAGTCTGTCTTAAAATCTCTCCCTAATTTCATAATGGATGCAAGACTGAAGCCAGCAATAAGATACTCGCTGCCTTATACAGGAAGTTGCTATTTGGGTAAAAGTTTGTTGCTTTGGGTGCAGAGGTTTTGTTCTATGCACAACACTTCTTTAATCAAATGGATGGCGTCTCCTGGAATTGCTTAGAACAGGGTGAGCTCTGAAAAAAAAAATCTAATCATTTAATGTTAGACTGTGGTAGCAGATGCCAAGGCTATGAAAGGTTTCCTGGAAAATAAAACACATTTGCAGGAATCTAGATCATTTTTAGGGCTTGGGAAAGAAATAGTTTCAAATCCTAGCTTCTTCATAAAGTTTTCTGGATAAGCTACTTTCTGACTTGGGACAGCTGACACAAGGGTTTCTCAAACTTTGCAGTACCGCAACATTTTAAAATAGCAAATGAATTTGTGCAACATCCCTTGCGGCCCATCACCCCAAATAAAACGAATGATTTCATTGAGGTTAAGTTTGAGCAAGAAATAAATATACTACTTTACATTTAATCATTATTTTTAATCTATATATCACAACTATTCTTCAACTTTACAACACTGTAACTGTGGCCTTGCGCAGGCAAAGTGAGTAGCAAAGCTCACAACAAGGTTTAACAATGCTTCTTCTTTTAAGTGTGCAAGCCTGATCAGTTTTTTTTTAAATCTGAAACCTGCCTCTTTGCAGCAAGAATGGGAAGGCTTTTGAGGATGGAGGCTCAGAGTAGACAGGTGACAATACAGCTAGTCCTCGATTTATGATCACAATTTAGTCCAAAATAAGCGAGACATTTGTTAAGTGAATTTTGCCCCATTTTATGACCTTTCTCTTGCCACAGTTGTTAAGTGAATCACTGCAGTTGTTAAAGTTAGTAACACCGTTGTTAAGTGAATCTGGCTTCCTCATTGACTATGCTTCTCAGAAGGTTGCAAAAGGGGATCACATGATCCCTGGACACTGCAACTGTCATAAATATAAGTCAGGTACCAAGCGTCTGAATTTTGATCATGTGAATGCTGCAAAGGTCGTAAGTGTGAAAAACGGTCATAAGTCATTTTTTTCCATGCCGTGTAACTTCAAACAGTCACTAAATGAACTGTTGTAAGTCAAGGACTACCTGTATAAAGTGGATAGAGCAAGAATTTTCTGAGTTTTTCTTTTTAGGTTGGAAAGAGAGTTAAGGGGCCTTCTTCGCAAATTGTTCTAGATTTCAGAGGTTCAAGGTCTTCTCAAGACCCATTTTTACCTCTTGAAATTACAAAATTCTAAATAAAAAAAAAAGGTGTGCAAGGCCATTGGGGTTCAGGTTGCTTCTTCATGCTTTCTAATGAGGAGAAATTTCATTTCAAATTTGTAATTTTAATGGAGAAAGGTGTTTTTTTTTTGTAAGCCTATTGTTTTAAATAGGCTTACAAAAACCTTTCTCCTAACCTGACAGTTAGAACAATTAATCAGTGGAACAACTTGCCTCCAAAAGCTGTAAATGCCAACACTGGAAGTTTTAAAGAAGAGATTGAATAACCATTTGTCTGAAATGGTGTAGTGTTTCCTGCCTGAGCAGGGGGTTGGACTAGAAGACCTCCAAGGTTCCTTCCAACCAACTCTCTATTCTATTCTATTCTATTCTATTCTATTCTATTCTATTCTATTCTATTCTATTCTATTCTATTCTATTCTATTTATTCTATTCTATTCTATTCTATTTATTCTATTCTATTCTATTCTATTCTATTCTATTCTATTCTATTCTATTCTATTCTTTCTCCTAAAGAAGGATGCACAGCAACTGGGATGCCCCTATCCCTCTCTTTCCTGCCTCCTTACAATTCTGAGAGAGTTGGCTATTTAAAAGAGCCCAGTTACCATGCAAAATGTGGTAGCATCAGGATAAGAAGACAGAAAATAGCAAGAAGAAAGATTGGAATAATTCAGCAGAGTGGCAACAGCTGGACAGGACTATTTGTGGCAAGAGATAGTAGAGACCGAGCACCACAAAGGACATAAACTGAACTCCACCAAGGAGTCAGATGTGACAGAAAGTTAGCCCAGGTGCTAGCAAAGGGACCAGAATCCTAAACACTGGCAAGATTGAGCAGACCAGACCACAAATTCATGGTAAGCAGCAAGATGTTCGAAAGGCCAAGACACGGGCACCTTAAAGAGGCCAGGGAGATTAAATTTCCATGGAAGGCAGACCAGAACATCTGCCACCTCTACCAGCCATCAGAAAGGCACAAAATAGCAACTATAGCCTTCCAGGAACAGCTAAGAGAGAGGCAGATCCAGCTGCCTGTCCAACCTCCAGGCATTTTATCCATGCAAATGGCTGTGACGTGGCTTGAGCAAGGGAGAGCTCAAGGATGGCAACTGCCTTGGGTTTTATCCTTATGTTGTTTTTCTTTTCTTTTTTTATATCTGCTTGTTTGCTTTTTGTTTTTACTGAACTCTGCCCAGAGTCCTTCAGAATTAGGGCAGATTGTAAGTATTGTTAAAGAAATAAACAAACAAACATTGCAGCTCCGGCAATGGAACTTTGAAAGCATCAGAAGACAACAGGCTCATAATGGAATGCACCTTAATGGGATAGGGACTAAGTCCTTCACCAAGTCATAACAAGGATGAATAGCAGCCATGACCCATCTGGAGAGAGGCTATAAAAACTGGGCCTATCCTTTATGTACTGTAGTTTCTAAATACATGGGAACATAGCCTATTGCTTCAAACTGAATGCCACCTTCCACTAGACATATAGAATATAGCAGTGATTATTTGAGTGATATTGTGGTGTCAAAGAAGAAAACATAAAGAAGAATATTCCAAGTAAGACTAAAATATGAAATGTACTTAGGGAAGAAAAGAGATGCCTGTCCATAATACCAATCTGCCCTTATAGAAAGCAAGGTAAGGAGATTCAGAGTGAGCTATAATGAATTTGTCTATAGAGATGAAGTCACTGCAGTGAAGGAGGACATCTTTCAAGAGAGCAAGTAGTTAAGATAAGTGGCCATTAGATTCAAAATGTTGAGAGATAAGCATTAATAAATCCAACAATACATTTCAGGTCAGACTAGGAGTGGAGGGGAGTGGGTACATGTGGAACAAACCTTTCATAAAACGCTTCAGCAATGAGTCCAAATGTAAGATTCCTCTCTAGGAAAAGCCTTATTGTGGCAACGTTATGAAGTAAGCATCATGAGGAAAAAAAATGAATGCAATAGGTATTGAAAATTATAAGATCAAAATACTCCCACTCAGCAAAAGTGAGGAAGCAACACCATTTGGTTGCAAATGTCTTTCTCATAGAAAGTTTCCCCTTCTGCAACAAAGCATTGTCTACAGTACTGAATGTGGAGATGGTCTAGGAGTGAATCATCCACACAAGGAGTTTTAAAGTCTGCAGGTATCAGCTCTTTGAGGTAGGCCAGGCCAGGTCAGGAAAGAGAATAACTGGAATTAAACTTACATTGATAGAGGCTATCTTGAAAGCAGTAGCGCAGTGGCTCAGTGGTTAAAGACGCTGAGTTATCAATTGGAAAGCTGACAGCACGGGTTTGAGATCCGAGCACCATGCGATGGGACGAGCTCCTGTTACTTTCTCCAGCTCACGCCCACCTAGCCGTTTGAAAGCATGCAAATGCAAGTAGATAAATAGGTACCTCTTAGGTAAGAAGGTAGCAGCATTGTGGTGCCCTTGGCGTATAGTCATGCTGGCTACATGACCACAGAAATGTCTTTGGACAATGCTGGCTCCCTCGGTTAAGAAATGGAAATGAGCACCACCCCCTAGATTTGGATACAACTGGACAGGGGAAACCTTTACCTTTATCTTGAAAGACTGTATTTTCTTTTCTCTTCCTCCTCTACCCCCAGTAGTTAAGTCAGAGATAGTTTGAGTTTCCTTCTAATGTTTTCTTCTTTTGCCAGGCCTGAAACATGTTTTTGTAACTGCTGCCACGTAGTTTCTTCAAGGTAATACCGGTGGCTCTCCAGAGGAGGTCTGGATGAGGGATCCAAACCTCAGTACAGAGAACAACAAGTTCAGAACCACTAATGGAGATTTGCTTTGTATAAAGGAAATAAGGAAAACATTTTTGGTAAGGTATGTTAGCAGAATGCCATTCATATTGTCCTTCTGGAGCTTCATGGCATCTTGGTCAGGAGGATGAAATGGAAATATGAAGGAGCAGGCATGCCTAACAGAAGAGGAACACATCCCTTGGATTGAACCCAGAGCCATTTTTGCTGCAGTACTTGCTGCTCAATCAGCTATTGCTGGCCATGAAGACATTCATAACCAGAACACTCCATTTACAAAAGATATGAACCACTCATGGAAGTGGTTGACAAAGCTCAAGCAACTTCCACATGCTGTGGTCATGTTATCTTGTGGCCTTCTAGTGAAATGGGGGGGGGGAGAATAAATTTAATAAATAAAAATAATGTGGTCGCTATCTTTTTCAAATATACATTCATGTATATAAGCAGATTTATGGAAAGCTTTTTAAATGTTCAAGATGCTGTGATAATGAACTATATACTATATATATATATATATATATATATATATACATATACCAAAGTTTTGGAATTTGACTGTTTATCAGGAATTATGGTTGTATCGAACCAGGGGTTGACTAAAAAGAATTAATCGAAACACGGTATTCCAGATGTCAAGGAACGGCTGCCAGAAATAAGTGATTTACTTGTTTTGGAAAAGGCAATATTTTCTACTATCAAAGAATGCACAGAAATGTGTATTACTATGACAGATTTTGTGGTGTCTTACGATAGTATTTTGAATTGGTCATATTACAATACTGAATTCATTAGCAAACTGGTGATTATTGACCAGTTAAAAAAAGTAATTTCCAGCAGATTGCCTTTCCCAGCAAGTTGAATTATCACCAAAGGAGTTGTCTACACAGCACACCAATTCCAAAAATACTTCCTGTGATTTAACAAAGGAGTCGATCTCACACTATCATGATTATTGGCTTGCGTAATATTTTCTGATAGTATATTCAATATAGTAGGAGATTCTTGAATGCCCAAAGTGCCTTAAATATACCCAGAAGCAAAAGCTCATTGATGTGAACAACCAACTCAGTAATACACCACACATCCCAAATCCAAAGGGATTGGCAATGAACTTGGCAATCTGTTATAGTTGCATTGGTAGTAATCATTACGGACTGAGATGGTGAAACAATAATGGTATCTCTCTATTATTCATTACAGTTTGCTAAATTTTACAATGCTCTGCATCAGATGCAGTCACCAAGGTTAATGTCAACCAGTGCCAAAACCAGGAACCATAATTGGCATAGGTACAGTTGCAAGAAAAAGTATGTGAACCCCTTGGGATTACGTGGAGTTTTGCATGAATTGGTCATAAAATGTGCTCTGAACGTCATCTAAGTCACAACAATAGAAAAACACAGTCTGCTTAAAATAATACTACACAAACATTAGATGTTGCCATGGTTTAATTGAACATAACATGTAAACATTCACAGTGCAGGGAGGAAAAAGTATGTGAACCTTTGGACTTAATAACTGGTTGACCCTCCTTTGGCAGCAATAACCTCAACCAAACGTTTCCTGTAGTTGCAGATCAGACCTGTACAACGATCTGGAGTAATTTTGGACCACTCCTCTTCACAAACCTGTTTCAGTGTAGCAATATTCTTGGGATGTCTGGTGTGAATCGCTCTCTTAAGGGCATGCCACAGCATTTCAATCGGGTTGAGGTCAGGACTCTGACTGGGCCACTCCAGAAGGCATATTCTGTGCTGTTGAAGCCATTGTTCTGTTGAATTACTTGTATGCTTTGGGTCATTGTCCTGTTGCATCACCCATCCTCTGCGGAGCTGCAGTTGGCGGACAGATGGTCGGACGTTTTCCTGCAAAATGTCTTGATAAACTCTGGAATTCATTTTCCCATCAATGACAACAATCCGTCCAGGCCCTGAGGCAGCAAAGCAGCCCCAAACCAGGATGCTCCCTCCGCCATGTTTTACAGTGGGGATGAGGTTTTGATGTTGGTGTGCTGTGCCTTTTTTTCTCCAAACATAGTGTTGTGTGTTCTTCCCAAACAACTCAATTGTGGTTTCATCTGTCCACAGTATATTTTGCCAGTAGTGCTGTGGAACATCCAGATGCTCTTTTGCAAACTTCAAACGTGCTGCAATATTTTTTTGGACAGCAATGGCTTCCTCCATCGTGTCCTCCCATGTACCATTTGTAGACAGTCTGTCTTACCGTGGACACATGAACATACAGGCTTTTGGAGATACTTTTGTAACCCTTTCCAGCTTCATGCAAGTCAACAATTCTTGATCGTAGGTCTTCTGAGAGCTCTTTTCTGTGAGGCATGGTTCACATCAGACAGTGCTTCTTGAAACCAGTAAACCCAAACCAGGTGTGTGCTTTTAAAGGGCAGGACAGCTGTCAGCAACACATCCAATATCATCACACTGATTGGAGTCAAGGTTGGCTCACTCCTGGCTCCAATTAACTCTTGGAGAAGTCATTAGGCTAGGGGCTCACATACTTTTTCCTCCCTGCACTGTGAATGTTTACATGTTATGTTCAATTAAACCATGGCAACATCTAATGTTTGTGTAGTATTATTTTAAGCAGACTGTGTTTTTCTATTGTTGTGACTTAGATGACGTTCAGAGCACATTTTATGACCAATTCATGCAAAACTCCACGTAATCCCAAGGGGTTCACATACTTTTTCTTGCAACTGTACATCTGAAGGCAACTTTATTGTGGTAGCCAATATATAGCTCAGTAATTAAAAAACCCCAAACTTACTTAGAACCAAGAAAAGGCGAGCTAAATTAGCATCTATCTGGATCACTAGAGTCTTATTCCAAGAAAGGTAAGTTCTCTTTCTTTTGACATCTAGGTCTATGTCAATTAATTTGATATCTTGCAAAGCAGTGTAGGACTCTTGGTAGCTGAATATATTGGAAGTAATAGTCTCTTAAAAAGTTTTTTTTCAGGATTGGTCTACAAATCTAGGCCTATTTACAAGCCAAGAGTTCTTGATGTTTCTTGGCAAAACCGTGCCTAAGATTCATAACTAGCAACCAGTTAGCCAGGTAATGACATATACCATTCTGTATAGACTCTATACATTAATTTTATAGGGTAAGTAACATTGGAGGGGAGACGTTTGCTCTCATAAATGCAACCTATATTTGTTTGATCTGTTTAACAAAGAAACTGATCAGAATGAAGGAAATGAATTAATAAGATCCATTGATAGGCAGCATTACAGAAAAGACATAACATGCTGCTGTTGCAGTAGGTGAAAACAAAACAGGAGCTATGCCTAATGCATTCATGATAAAATATCAGGTTTGGCTCCCACTAAATTTTGGAAACTCTGAAAATAACACAGAAGCCACAGATTTGGATTCCTTTTTCCATTCAAATTATGTGTGAATTAATAATTCATGGCCACTGTGAAAATCTTGATCCAAGTAATTTGGGGCCCAACGCATACCAAAGATCACAGTTTAGATCTGGTTATAATCTCAGGCAAGTGTGACATGATCAGTAGGTGGAGGACAGGTAGTGGATTCCAAAGGAAGCTTGCAGTTTCTTCCTGAGAATGTGGGTGTGCAGTCTGACTGAGCCCTTAGTCTCTACCTGGAATGGGCAGGTAACAAGGCTGTGATTGCTCCTATGCAATCTCTTTCCTTTGATCCCAGAAGCCGCCTTGTTTCTCCAAGTTGTTCTGGGTGATGAAATGACAAAATAAATGCCTAGAGCCTTGTAGGAGGATGATAAATAGTGATGTAAAAAGTTGTGGTATCATCATCATTCTAGCCATTGCCTATCCCCTGCAGGATGAAGGCCTCTTCTGCATGTTTCCAACCAGTACGGTCTTGAGCTTTTCTTTGCCAGTTGGGCCCGCAATATTTGCTGATGCATCACTCCATCTTGTATTAAGTCTCTTTTGTGGATGCTTTTTATCAAGTGGAATCCATTCTATGACTGCCTTAGTCTACCTGCCATCAGTTCTTCTTGCTATGTGACCATCTCATTTTCATTTCAATTCTTTTACTCTTTTGATGGCATCAAAATTGGTATAAAACATCTTATTAGGGACTTCATTATGTAGATAAAAATGATGGAACATTTTTCCCTTTTTGCTGCATCTACAGATAGCCACCTAGCAGCCCTTTTAGGGTAAACCCCAAAGTGTGACTTTTTATCTGCTTTCCCTCTGGAAAAGTATCCCCCCACCCCCTAGAGATTCATACTGTCCCTATTCTGTTCTCCTTCTAGCAAGGCTTGAAAAGCTGGCTTTTTCCCCAAGTCTTGGGTTAGAATGAGCAGAGGGCTCCTTAGAGAAAGCAAATAGGAGAGATTGATTTTGGGTTGTTCCCTTCTACGCTTTTTCTCTCTCTGATAAACTATTTCTATACTCAGATTTTACTGCTGTTTACTCTCTGGAGCAAGGGTGGTGACTATGGCAACTTTACGACCTTTGGAGCCATGCTGGCTCAGGAATTCTGGGAGTTGAAGTCCACAGGTTAGAAAGTTGCCATAGTTACCCACCCCTGGTCTAATGCCTGGTGGCCTTATGCATCTTATTTATAAATAAATATTTTAAAATTATTATTTCAGAATTTGGGGAGCTGAAATAATTAATAGCACTGGCTCACAGGAACAACCTGCATTATGAGATTACTATGGGACTCCGAGACCTCATTTCTGCTTTAGAACCGTCATTCTGCTATACGTTTCTTTTTCCCTTAAGACTAAAAGTCTGTATGGATTGTGATACTTTTTAATGTTATAATTAGTCTGCTGAATCATCCCATGACTGGGAAGAGAAAAATATATGTCTAGTCAAAAAGGGTCAACCTATCCTGAATGGATACAAAAATTTCCCCAAATCATATATATGGTGACAAATATATCAAAATATTTGCTTTATAATGTTGCAGAAGACATGTGCTTTTAAAAATGAATTTGACATATGATTCCTATTCCCCAGGACTCAATATCCCATCTGTAAAATCACATTAAATATACTTTGGTTGTGAGCTTTGTTGAAAAGGTTAGCTCTATGAATGCAACTGGCTCTGTGTTACAGAGCAAAGTACTGTATTTTTATTTAAACACCCGCACCACATGTTTGAATTTATGAATTTAATTCCTAAATTCAGCCATCCATATAATTAGCTTGCATCAGAGATATTCTTATTTCAATTTTACAGAGAGAAAAACTGAGGCTTACTTAGAAACAAGCCAATGCATAGCTTCATGGATTGGAATCCAAATCTTACCAATCAAAAGTTTTACTTTGCTAAATCCTCATGTACTTTTCAGATAGTTTTAAACTACAATAGATGTCCCTTGAAATAGGACAGACATCCTTCTGGCTATACAAGATAACTCTTCAGTAAGTGCAAACTTAGGGAACCAAGTGATAGGAATGCAACAGAAGGAATGGAGCCCACAAGGATGCCCTTATAGGTAGAATGAACAAGTGTAAAGCCTAATGCTGCGCTATGTTGATTCAGTCTCTACATCTATGTTGGACACTCAGAAGTACAGATAGTCCTTGACTTACAACAATTGAGCCCAAAATTTCTGTTGCTAAGCAGGACAGCTGCAACCTTTCTTGCCACAGTGGTTAAGCGAATCATTGCATTTGTTAAGTACCATAGTTAGTAAGTGAATCTGGCTTTTCCTATTTAGTTTGTTTGTCAGAAGGTCACAAAAGGTAATCACTTGACCCCGGGACACCGCAACCATCATAAATTCATGCCAGTGGTCAAGGGTCTGAATTTTGATCATGTGACGTGACCATGGGAAAGCTGCAATGGTCACGTGAAAAACGGTCATAAGTCATTTTTTTCAGTGCCGTTGTAACTTCGAATGGTCACTAAACGAATGGTTGTAAGTCAAAGACTATTGCTACTGTCTTTTCAACACACATTCTATGAAAGTCCCAAAGGCTGTTTTATTATTGAAAGCATGCATGGAAAGCTAGACTAGAGGAAAAAAGAGAGAGAGGAGAAAAACCGGAAATAAATGAAAATGCCAGTGGCTAAATTGACTGTTAAAACCACCAGAGATGTATCACTTGGTAGATTACTTTGGAATTTTTTTTAAAAAAAGAAAAACATAATTATTGGGGTGGGGGTGGGGAAGGGGGTGGGAACAGTACCAATGTTAGGGAAAGCAGTTCATTTCCACAGCTTTCTCAGAGGATAACACTATATTTTATTGAGACAATCTCTCTAAAGTTTTGGCCCTAAAAGTGTGAAATGGCCTGCAGCGACACCAGCAATCTGCCAGCTCCCTTTGCAAACAGTTTAGCAGGTGCTGTAATAGGAATGGAAAATCCAACAGTTACAAATTAGCACCCAACTCTCATTGCAAGACAGGCTAGGAACTCTCCCTGCCTCCCCCTCCCTACCTCCCCCAACTCATAGGATCTTCTAAAGAATTTCCTTTTAAGCAACGCCTTTACTAATGTAATCTTACCCTGTCTTGCTTAATCAATCATCCTGTCTCATAAAGCCCTTTGACACGCTGAAATATCAGAGAAACATCCACTTCATCACTTTATGCAAATAGAAGAAATCTCACTTGGCCTCTACAAATATTGATTATGCCTCCTAATTTATAGCAAAATAATAATGACAACAATGATTACAGTGATAATAATAATAATAAAAAAATAAAATTAGAAGAAATAGGGGGAGGGGAGACCAAGAGAGGAACAAACATGGAGCCAGGATATCAATGCAAGAGAGAATGAGATAGCAAAAACAGTTGGCAACTAGAAAGTAAACTGCAATCCAATGAATACTTTTACAATAGATTACGGGTATCAAATTAGAAAGAGATGAAAATACAAATGTGGGGGAAAGAATAGAATCTCTTTCAAAAAATTTAATTCACCACCACCCAACCCAGTAAGGTGAAATAAACTTTGATATACAAAGGGAAACTGCTTTTCTTCTGGCTGGCCATCATTATTCAGAAATAATGAATACTGTACACCAGAAAGTATTCCTACTTTCTGCAAGAGCAAATTTGGGCGTGTGAACAAAGGTATGTATAATAGGGACTAGGGCAAATCATAACTCATGAATTGATTGTTTACTTATTCATCTGAGTAAACAATACTTGGTTTCTTTTCCTTTTTTAGTTGGCAGACTTCCAAAGCACGTTCAATGGCAATCCATCACAAGATATAACTTAAGTGCCTCTAGGAGCTGTGAAAACAGGCGTGTTGTACAAATCTCCTTGTCTATATGGGAGATTTGGTCCCACGCAGGTATTTACCAATATATGTGTCACGTTCCTTTCTAATTTCAGGTACAACTTTGTAAAAATTTTAATGGTAGATTTAATATATGGTTTATAAATAATTGCTTCTTGTCATAGAGCCGGTCTCTCAAACTCACAACCAAATCAAGTTTCTTGCAGCTTGCAAGTATTGTACTTCATAGGCACTGAGGATGCAGCCCAGGTATAGAGGTCATCTAGTTATACAGGTAGTCCAGAATAGAAAAGACATAGCAGCTTGCCTTGGCTTGATTCAGCAGGTCTCCACAACAGAAGGTTTTGGTCAATCAGTTGCACAATTGAGGCTCCCATGTCAATCAGCAACCTGCCTTCTTCCAAGCTCCATGGTGGTACTGGACTTTCCAGAAAGGAGGAATGAGAGGGTGACCCTTGACCAGGGAAGATGGGCTAGGAGACTGGGATGCCTGATGGTGGAAGGAAGAACTGCCAAGAAGAGTTGGGTGTGGCTGCCCTGCCATGAGGGTCTGTCTTCCAATGATTGGGGGAAACAGTGAGCATCCAAACAAGGAAAATCTCTCCTAGGCCTGAGGGAGGGAGAAGATAAATTTCCTAGGATATATAATCTATTACATGATCTTAAAAATTATTATATTTCAACCCAGTGGTAAAACCAAATACCGTTGTGCTGGCTAATAAAAAGATTGACAACAAGGGGGCCAAAGTGAAATGGCTCTGCTTGCAGCTCTAATTCATATATAGATTTATTTCACGGCAAAGTTTATTTATGTATTTATCTGTTCTTCTGTTCATGTTTAACGGTCATCCTTATGCAGCACTTAACGACAGTTCAAATTTGAAGATGCTGTAACTAAAAATGGTTGTCCTCACATGTGTTCATAACATTATCATCACCTGTTAGCGTGGAACAGCAAAGGGGATGAGATTAAAAGTAATCCTTGACTTACGACCATTCATTTAATGATTCCAGGTTACAACAGCTTTGGGGGGAAAAATCACTTGTGACCTGTCCCCAAAGCTATGACCATCGTACCACCACAACCCCAATCACGTGATTGCAATTCAGGTGGCTTGGCAACCAGCTAGCATTTCTGACAGTTACAGCGTCTTGCGGTCACATGGTCATATTTGTGACCTTCCCAGCTGGCTTCCAAGAAGCAAAATCAATTAGGGAACCTGGATTCGCTTAATGACCATGATAAACATTGTCATAAAATCAGGTCAGGTCATGTGATGACTTGCTTAACTAGTGGCACAATGGTGAGAATGCAGCATTGCAGGCTAACTCTGCCCACAACCTGAAGTTCGAGTCTGACCAGCTCAAGGTTGACTCAGTCTTCCATTCTTCTGAGGTCAGTAAAATGAGGACCCAGATTGTTGAGGGCAATATGCTGACTCTGTAAACCAACCAGGGAGTGGTGTATAAATCTAAGTGCTATTGCTATTGTTTAACAACTGTATCAATTAGTGACTGAAATTCTGGGCCCAATTGTGGTTGTAAGTCAAGTCTGCTACCCTGAATTCTTGATTATCTTCTGTTAATTATATCTTCAAACACTTTGAAATCTACTTGTAAAAAATTCAAATGAAAAGGAAGCTTTTAAAAAAATGGCTTCAAGTGTCAGCTTCCTAAGTGTGTTGGGGTTGCAGTCTCAGTACATTTGGAGGAGACTTTGTTAGGAAAGGCAGGTATCAGATCAGACTTCCTCTCATCAGATGTCCTCCTGCTGCATCCAGCAAGGTCATATCATGTTGCTTGGAGATAGGGGACCGATTCCAATGTACCTAAAGGGCGCCAAGCTGAGGAGAGGGTCTTAGAGGAGGAAAAATCCACATTATTTTCCATTTGTCCATGTTTGCTCAAGTAGATATACAACAATAAAGCTGAGGCAGCTGCTTGCGTTTATTAGGAAAACTAGGGAGATATTCTCAATAAAAATCCAAACTTGTCCTAAGCCATCTTCCAAGATCTTAATCAAAATATACTCAGAGGCATGAAATTATCTGTTTTGCTAAACCTCATTATTGGTAAATTGCATGATTATTTGAGTTCTATGGAAAGATCATTGGAGATACTACATGGACTCTAACTGAGATGTCATGATATTGCAATACCTCATCAAAACTGTGGTCACCAATATTTATTTACTACATTTCTGTACTATCAATAGCCAAAGTTCTTTTCATAAAATATCCAAGCATATGATATCCTGTTTTAAAACAACTTGCAGAAGAAAACCAAAGTAAAATCTTTTGTCTTAGAGAAAACCAAAGTAAAATCTTTTGTCTTAGAGAACTTTAAATAGCACAGAAAACCTTTTTTTCCCCCAAACTGAAAGCACAAAAGCACTAATTGAAAACAAAAACTTCATGATGGTGGTGCCATGCAATATTTCCATGTATTGTGAAAATGAGGTGCTGCTAGTGAAAATATCCTTTCCATTTGTGAGGGGCCTATGTATACAACATCCTGTAAAAAGTTTTTACCACACTAGGTTAAAATGCTACATGATGCTGGAATGCAAGGTAGGATTGCTAAATAAAAGCAGTTGTTAAGTGAGTTGTGCCTGATTTTAGGATCTTTTTTTCCTGCTGTTATTCAGCCAATCACTGCAGTTGCTAAGTGAATCACATTTGTTAAGCAAATCAAGCTTCCCCCCATTGGCTTGCTTGTCAGAAACCAGCTGGGAAATGGTGATCACATGACCCCAGAATGCTGTAGCTGTCATAATTACATGCTAGTTATCAACCACCCGAATTTTGATCATATGACCACGGGGATGCTGCAACGGTCATAAATGCGAGGAACAGTCATCAGTCACTTTTTCAGTGCCATTGTAACTTCTAACAGTCACTGGCTGTAAGTCAAGGACTACCTGTACAAATGATTGTCTTTTGTTAGGTTGAAACGTATCTTGCTACCCTGCCCAGTCCTACCTACCCTGGCTAGTGTTCTTTTCAAGCAGAGATTGTGCCCATTCTCTGACTCCTGATCCTTTAAAATGGAAGTGACAGGTTGAAACAGGGACATTTGGTAGGCAATATATGTACATCTGATCACAGAGCTGTAGCCTCTTCCCATATTGGCCAAGACTGGGAACATTTTTCAAATGACAGGCTTAAAACTTTGGGGAACAGCCACAAAATGCCAAGCACAAGACTCAAACGTGGAATAGGATGGAATTGTCTGACCTGTTGTAGCTTAAGAGTGCTACAAGATTTGGGGAAAAGTTTAGGAGTGAAAATGGCTACGATGGAAGGGGGAACTCACAAACTGGCTGGCATAATTTACAACCGTGTATCCAAACAGAAACTTCGTGACAAAATTTGAAAGACTAATATAAACGTAGCCCATCAGCGAACCACTAAGGTCACAGAATGACAAACCAATTCCTTTTTAGTAACATATCTTAACATTATCCCAACTATTTCCTTGGAACAGAAAAAAATAACTGCTCTAAAATCCCACACAAACTACCTACCCATCTTTTCTTTCTTCATTTCTTGGATCATTCCAAAACACTTTATCTCTCCCACACACATTAACTACTCCCATCTTCTTGGTCACAGGACACTGCACCCCATTCAACCACTATGTAAACATAACCCCCTTTGTCCATCCACCCCCATCCACAGACTGCTCCCCAGATGCTGCTCATTAGCTTCTACAATTGCCTGCTTAACTCCTTCTAGCTCCCCTTTGGTCTTTCCTCTGCTTCCCCAGCCTTACCTATAACATCTCTGGTTTGTTCAATCCCACGGTGACTTGGCCTACAGGTATCCCCAACCCTCTCCAGTTCCTCAGTTCATCCTCCCAGATTCCCTCCATTTTCCTCAACCCTCCAGATCTCTTTCTCCAACCTTCAATGACCCTCATCCATCAACTGGAGAAAAACAGTGTTCCACCTTCTCCTCTTCCTTAACATGTATCATGTGTGGGGGGGGGGGTGTCCAGAGACATTTCAAGGGAAGCAAAAGAGGGATGTTGATGTGATGATTGGCAGGCAAAGCTTTGCTGCTTCCCAGCTGCTCAGTTATTAGTTTTATTGTTGTAAAATGATTTTTTTAAAAATAGAAAAAATAAATCAGATAAAAAAGTACAGTAGGCTTTGGTGAGTATCCATGGAAGTTGCAGGTTTATCATACTTTTTAGAAACACAATTAAACAGCTGAGGTTAATGCAACCTGTATATTTGCAGCCCAGGCAGATAAGCTTTGCTTGGTGTCCTTGTTATACAGCTGACCTGTGCTCAAAGTCAGACTAGCTGTGACTTCATCGACAACCCTGCTTCTTCACAGGAAGATGTCAACAGAAGAGGGCACTTGATCCTTGGAGGCACACACTGAGGAACAAGAAGAGGAGAGACCAAGCCCTGACTAGCCTTCGCTACAGATCATCTTATTAATATGGCGACAAAGAAAACCTCTTTGCACATGTTCAGAAGCATCTCATTATTTCCTTGCATATTCCACTGAGCCCTTGCCTCAGCTTTGGTCACAAATCAAACCAAGTCCCTATTCAGTTTAGATGCTGATGTTTTGAACCTTCCTTCCCCACATTAAAATTTCACAGTACCACAGGTCGGTATTGACTGCAGCGAACATGCGGCAAAGTTAAAACAATTCTAATAAAGGCCCTTTTTATATCCAGAATCTTTAAGACATACAGTTAATATCAGGAGACAGACGTCCTTACCGGTCCCAAAAGGCAGGGTATCTCACTAGAGGTTTTCAAGAAGAGACTGGACAGCCATTTGTCTGAAATAGCAATAGCACTTAGTCTTATATACTGCTTGGTCTTAAATACTGCTACATTGTGGTTTACAGCACTCTCTGAGCAGTTTATAATGTCAGCATATTGCCTCCAACCATCTGGTTCTTCATTTTACCAACTTCGGAAGGATAGAAGGCTGAGTCAACCTTGAGCCCCATCAGGATCGAACTCCTGGCAGTGGGCAAAGCCAGCCTGCAATACTGCATTCTAACCACTGCGCCACTACGGTTCTTGAAATGGTATAGGGTCTCCCATTTGAGGAGGAGGTTGTACTAGAAGACCTCCAAGATCTCTTCCAACTCTGTTATTCTTCCAGTTGGCTGCTTGGCCCAGCACTTCAGTTGCAACACAGGGATCAATTCCAAGCTGCCCTCAAGATCTTTTCTGCAGGGACTCTTGTCCCCATGCATTCATCCTCAGAGAGGGACTTGCTTCTTTAATTAATGGCCTGCTACAAGTAAGGACCATGTGGAATCTTTATCATGTCGGTGACCCATTGCTGAGACTTTTGGCCTGCTCCTACTCCCAGTCAGGTTCTAGTTCCTTTTTCAGATAATACATGGCATGACTCCAGTCCCCTCCCTTGCCAGTTCTCATCTCCAAAGAGAGCTATATCCACTTCAGGAGGGAATAGTTTCTATTAGACATTTGGCTGTCTAGATAGGTTTAAAGATTTAGACCTCTGAAGATTGTTTTTATTTTCACTATAATTACATGGGTCTAACTGGCTGCTGGCCAGCAAGGAGCAGAGGGCTCAGCCAATACCTCTCTTCCTAAAATAAACTCCCAGAGAACCTTTGGGACAGAAGGAAACGCAGACACGTTCTCCTGGTGCCACTCCTAAAATCTCAGGCGAAGGAAGCCAAAGACAAAACACCAGCTTGGGTAACGTCTCATGATATTTCCTTTCAAATATGCAGTAACTGGAGATCTAATTAACTATTCCGAACTTTCCCTACCATTGCTGCAAGATACCAACGTTGCGTTTTTCCCTCAATGTTGCTGAAATCAGGAACTACACCCAATATTAAGCAAGATTTCTGCTTGCTATAAGCTGGACTTCCCCTTGCTCTCTTCTTCCCCAAGGCTGCTGCCAAATTGTGCTGGAAAGTCCCCCAGTCTTGTCAAGAAAATGGGGGAGGATGCCCAAGTGGTGCGAAGAAATGTGTAAAGTAGAGGAAAACGGCTATAGGCCCAATAACGTTTAACCTGCAATAACGTATTTTATAGCTGTGACCATTATAGGCATTGCTTCGGGCTTATTCTTGCTGAAATGTTATTTTTCTGTGCATGTTTCTGTGTTTACTAAAGATATTCAAAACTGTTTGCTTTGCTTAGATGCAAAATTCACTCTGTGAACCAAGGTTTAATGCCTTTGTAAACTGAAAACAGCCACTGTGTAACATGGCTAGTGACTTGTATTGCCTTGTGCGTTCCCACAATACAGACCAGGAAAGTGATAGGGATTTTAAAAGTTTATTTTTGATCTTCTTTCGCTTTCATTATCAGAAGTTCTACCCCCATTTTTTTTTTTAAATGAAACTTATTTCTCCACTTCAATCCCAAGTGTCTTTTATGCTGGGCTGAATAAGGGATTTTTGTTTGTTTGTTTTGTTTCTGTTCTGTTTCCTGTTAGGACCTCCTTTTTTAAACATCCAGCAAATAGGAAATAAATTCAACAGAATTCTCCCTGTATTATAATTTAAGTTTAATCCATATTGTTATGGCTCTAAATAAATGCTGTAATATTGAAATGCAGTTCAAATTTGCTTGACGGAATGCCAGAAGCACAATTAAAATGTTATCCAATGGGTAATCACAACCTAGTCTGTACGTTATAAGTGCCACTTGCAATCTGTCGCCTTTTGACAGAGAAGGAGAGGGAATGAGGGAGCGGGAGAGAAAAAGAAAAAATGCAGAGGATGTATCCAATCCATGGCAAGAGCTGAAAACCTAAAGTACATTGTAAACTGCAATAGGGCAGAAATTACTATTCTGTACAGAATTTGTGTAGCAATAAACTAAATTAGATAATTGGGATTTTTTTTTCTCCAAATGCTGTACCTTCTCAATGCTCATGATAACATGAAAGAAACAAAGTTGGGTAGCACACACAGATGACTCTATCACTTCATACATATTTTTGGAGTTTTCAAAACCTGTTTCAGTTCAGTAAGTCAAAAGATCTTCCTATAAAATCAATACGGTATGTACAATTTAAAATTGGTATAGGCTTCCAACGTGAGAACCTTCAACTTAAACAATCCGAGAAGCAAGACTACCATCAATGAATTAATATGCGGGGCTGTCATCAGACTAAGTCTACTTTGTGATGAATCATGTTCCTGTTTCAGCTAAGTGGATGACTAGTGCTCCGACTGAGAGGTGAAGCTGTAATCTTGAGTGGTGTCCATAAGAAGATTAAATAGCTTGGCCATCACGCAATGATGTTATCTAGTGTTATTTTGAAAATCTTACAATATTTGGGTATAGAGAAATAATCAGCTCTATAATTCAATTATATGAATTTTCCTAAATTATAGGAAAGATGGTAGAACTCTGCAATACTTCAGATTTGATTCCAAAATATTATTTGGAGCATATGGAGGCACAAATTCTTTAAAGCTGCTATGTCTTTTCTTAAGTTAACAAGTCATTTATGAAGGGCAGCCACATGATCTCAGGTTAAGACATAGCTCCTTTAAAGAGTTGAAAACAGGGGTCACACGAGTTCTTACACAATTTTTTTCATAACGGCTATAAAGTGCTACATAATCTAACCATAGTTGTTTTTTCTATTGAAAAACAAGCAGTGTACTTAGTCCTAGAAGAACGAAATCAAAACAAAGCTTAACATTTTCATCTAACTCATATTCCACTTTACCCATTTGTCTCCTGTAGATATATTTAGGTGCCTTGCAACATTTGTGTAACATCCTTATATATAAGAAGTGAAATTTTTTTGTCTGTGGGATTCACTTTTAAAGATTGGTGCAATCATGGGACCTTGCAAAACCCACCAAAAAAGTTTTAAACTCTTTGCTTATATTGCTAAACATTAATGAAAACTGTTGTCAGAATAGCAATACCTTTATTGTTCTTTTATTAATAATATTAACTTTACTATTAGAAGAGCAAAAGTAAAAAAGGCACACAGGTATTCCTCGACTTACAACAGTTCATTTAGTGACCATTCGGAGTTACAATGGCACTGACAAAAAGTGACTTATGACCATTTTTCACACTTATGACAGTTGTAGCATCCCCATGGTCATGTGATCAAAATTCAGATGCTTGGCAGCTGACTCATATTTATGACGGTTGCAGTATTCAAGGGTCATGTGATCTGCTTTTGCAACCTTCTGACAAGCAAAGTTAATAGAGAAGCCATTTCCCTTAACAACCATGTTATTAACTAAACAACTGCAGTGATTACTTAACAACTGTGGTGAGAAAGGTCGTAAAATGAGGCAAAACTCACTTAACAAATGTCTCACTTAACAGCAGAAATTTTGGGCTCAATTGTGGTCATAAATTGAGGACTACTTGTACTTTTCATTTGTTTCAATATGATCTAATTATATAGATGAATGGTTTCTAGTTTACAAAATAAAAAATAACCAATATGAGTTTAGTGATACTTTGCAACCTAAATCTAAGAAAAATGGGCTTGCTATAGAATTGCAATAATAGAAGATATGCTGTAATCCATATGTTAGCAAAGTTATATCATCATCATCACTGTTGTCATTACTATGATTATTATGATTATTATGCTTTTCCTCCCAGAGGAATGAAGAAGAGTTCTTTAATATCCCAGAAGCTTCTGAAAATAAAGGAAACAAAACCTAGTCTCAAACCACATCTTCAATTGAGGAATAAAATTAATTATATTAATGTTTATTCAAGAATGAGGGCAACTGATGGGCCAAGCAAACATCTAAGAGACATTGCAGTTATGCTTGTTGTAAAATATAAACCTTTAGAGGAAGAATATATAAATTGCCAATAGGTTTTGCAAGACCTAGAGATTCTAGTAGTTGGCATCTGAAATGGGCCATATCGGAAGACAGCTGGCAATTCGTGGATCAAGAATTGGGGACCCTGGGAGGCTGGGAGTCACCAGGATATTCTGAATACTCTGGAGCCGCCGCTGCTGAAATCCAGAAAAGTGAAGTGTAGCACTCGATAGAATTTTTAAAAGTTTAGCTGCTTAGATTTTTTTTTTAATAAGGCTCATGTTGCAAACTTCAGATCATTCTCACAATTCTTCTTTCTTTAAACAAATGCAGGTTTCCAGAAATAAAGTGCATGTATGCACATACACACGTGTGCACCTGCCTTAAACAGAGGCTTTGTCTTAGTAATCAGTTAAGCAGTGCTTAGGGTCAAACTTTTGGGTTGCATGTTATAATGATAATAATGCAGCATCCAACCTTTATTTCACCGTGCAGCAAGGTATCATACCTAATGAAAATAGAGGAAGTTCCTCCTGCATCTATGAAATTTTTTTATATGGGTTTCAGCTTGTGATTGTTCCCGCTTCACCCTAGGTGGTATAATTCACACTCTGCAAGGCCAAGTGTAAAGTACTGTTACTGTGATGCTGGCAAGTTTCACGCCTCTTTAGCAGCACTGTAAGCCAGCACAAAAAGGGAAAAGGCACAAGATCCAAAATCTTTTTGACCTTCTATCCCCATTCTTTTTGTGAGTCTAACCCCCCCCCCGAAGAATAATTCTGAATCGAGACAGATGTTACCTTGGGTTTTAACAAATCAGGACAACATTTATTTTCATAAGTAATGGAAACACACAGGAAAGGCGCCATCCTCAGGGGAGGATGAACGTAACCACCCATTATTGCCTACGAATTTGATCTATCAGGCAAGATACTAGGGGGGAAATGGAGATTGTTTACATGACTCAAAGGAAGAAGCTGCTAGGCCAAACCCATATAAGAGCCCCCTGCAGCATTCTCTCTAAAGCATTTGGATTTTACCAGACCTTCTGAGGGCAGGATGGTGTTCCAGTGCTATAGTCTCTCTCCTTTGCTAAGACTAGCAGAAATAAAGCCACCTATACAAAATAAACTAATCCATAAATGTGGATGTACAACATGCATGTACCGAAATCTAGCTCTTGATGATACATTTTGATGTTCCCATTGCCCCAACTTGGCACCTTTGAGGTGGGAGTTGCAGTTCCCAGAATTTGCAGTCAGCCTGGCCAGAATTGTGGACCTAACAGTCACAGCTTCTCCAGCCCGTTCCGTCTACGTTGTCCAGCAATTCTGGCTGATTACTCTGGAAGCTGCATTCATAATGTCCTGGAATGGACCAGATATGGGAAGGCTACAGTTGCTAAATGCTGTCAGTGGTCATATCTTCTCTTTGGTTATATTTATTGCTGCCTGCAAACTAACAATATAAGCCAAAGATAGCCAACTGGCAACCCAACGATGCCTGAGGAATTTTATTTCTCTCTTATGGCTCTGCTAACATGAGACTCAAGTTATAGTCAACCATTTCTCCGTGCCTGTTTTCATGGATAATCTGACCACAATTTGAGAAGGGAGATAAACACTGACACCCCTATTTTGGTAATGTGGTAGCCTTGGAAAATGTGAAAGTTGCCCATCCTCAGTATGGGCTACAAGCAAACTGGATTCTCACTGTTATTTTATTGGGCTGTACAAGACAATTGGATAGTGTATGCCAAATGCAATTATGTTTATGTGTTTGGCTCACTGATCATTTGAAATCAAATGCCAAATTCTTCAATATTTTAGTGTCGCTTTCTCATTGGTTAACTTGACATGGGACCAACTTTCTAAGAAGCATGGGTTCTAGACCTGAAATAAATCCTGCAATTCACAGAATAACTAGCATTCCATGAAGCAAACTTTTAACAGAATACCAGAGTTGGAAAGAATCTTGGAGGTCTTCTAGTCCAACCCTCTGCTCAGGCAGGAAACCCCATATCATTTCAGACAAATGGTTGTCCAATCTCTTCTTAAAAACTTCCATTGTGGGAGCACCCATATGGTATTTCTTCCACTCCAAGTAAGGACATCTCTGAAGCTTAAAATCAGGACATTTTAACAGCTTAAATCTAACCTCTGTGAAATGCTTTCAAAGAAATGGCTCATCCACAAAAGAGGTACTTAATTGCAGTGGGTGGACCTTGCTTTCTCCCCTCCACCCCCCAAATCAAAGTCTCACATGGGTAAGGAAAAAAAGGAGAATGGCTATAAGGAATTACCAAAACAGAATATATGTAATAAAACCAAATTTATAGGTGTATGCTTTCCAACCACCAGTAAGATAAATATTGGTTTTATTCTATAAATCCACTTCAACTTTAAGGAGGGAGATTCTTCATTGCTGTGTTATTTGATTACAGGCAGGTAGATTAATGAAAAGCAAAATACATGTGAATAAAGTATAACCAGATTTGGAACAGGGATATGTAATTGTGAAAGAATGCAGATATAAATGAATTAGAAGAAAACACTGGTTATATTGAAAACAGAGGGAATAAAAAGGAAACCAGATTTTTTTTTCTCCTGAAATACTTAATGGTTCAGAAAAACTATATAGCCATTTGCATAATATTGGAAAATCTGCTACCTGCATTCTTAAGTATTTATTTCCCTTTAGCAGAATCAATCCTTCCTTCCTTCCTTCCTTCCTTCCTTCCTTCCTTCCTTCCTTCCTTCCCTTCCTTTCTTCCCTGACCCTCCTCCCCCCCTCTCATCCTTCCTTCCTTCCTTCCTCCCTTCCTTCCTTCCTTCCTTCCCTGACCCTCCTCCCTCCCTCTTTTTTAACCAGCTTCCCAGATTCTACAGTTGATTCCAGAAATTAACCATACTTTGAAATATAATAATGATGCTGGGTGTAGATAGAAATGGAATATGATTAGTACTATAAGCTATAGGGTAAATTTGCTATTGCTTTTAATTTGCCTTAATATGGGGATTTTTATCCTTGTTTTAAGCAGGCATATTCTTTTACATATATATGTAGTTATATTTTAACCTGGTGCTTCTTTGAAGAGAAGGAATTACAGCAGTAGTAAGAGATAGGTGATGTAGAATGAACAGAACAAGTAGTCCTCGACTTACGACCACAATTGAGCCCAAAAGTGAGACAGTTTTGCCTTATTTTATGATTTTTCTTGCCACAGCTATTAAGTGAATCACTGCAGTTGTTATGTTAGTAACACAATTGTTAAGTGAATTTGATTTCCCATTGACTTTGCTTGTCAGGTGGTCGCAAAAGGTGATCACATGACCCCAGGACACTGCAACCATCATAAATATGAGCCAGTTGCCAACTGTCTGAGTTTTGATCTCATGACCGTGGGGATGTGAAAACTGGTTATAAGTAATTTTTTTCAGTGATGTAACTTGGAACAGTCACTAAACGAATGGTTGTAAGCAGGGGTGGGTTCCTCCCGGTTCGTACTGGGTCGCCCGAACCGGTAGCAAGGCGCTGGTGACGTCATGATGGCGTCGTGGACCCGCCTTGGTCGGTGCCGGTCCGTGGGCGCCGCCATTTTTCCCCCTGAATTTTTTGCAGCTTTTTTATGTTTTGGGCTGTTTGTGCTCTGCTGCTGCTTTGGAAGGGCCCTCCCACCCACCCCCGGGTTAATGCTGTCCTTTATTCTTCGCCCGAAGCACAGCTGATCAGCTCCTCAGCTGTGTTTCGGGCAGGTTATAGTGACTGAGCATGCGCGGACACAGAATTGCACCGGAGGAGCGCGCGCGCGTAACCCTAAGCCACGCCCACAGAGTGGTAGTGGAAATTTTCGGAACCCACCCCTGGTTGTAAGTCGAGCACACACACACAGCTAAGATTTGAAGAACCAAAAAGGAAAAGAATCTGGAAAGATACTCCTTTCCTCTCTTCAGGGCAAGTCTTATATCTAAATAAACTGGCATATGGGTTGTTTGGGAGGAGTTTTACTTTTAAAGGTGTCTTAAAAACAGATCAACAAATAGTACATTGTATATTTCATCATCATAACAGGCACTACAAGTGACTATGCTAATTTATAGATTATGTCATATGGATTAGTAAAAGAGAATGGTTTTTAATTTAAATATGTTTAATTTAAATAGTAAATACTGTATTTATTCAAATTTACCCTAGCATTTCTTTTTGCTCTTTACTGGGGAGAAGGAGGGAAAAGAATAAAAAGGAGAATTTCACTTCCAATTTTCCAGAAGCATAACATCTTTACAAGCAGATAGAATCTCACTATCAGCAATATCTATATGGGATGAGAGTGGGGGAGGTTAGCCTTTTCTAATCTGGTACCTTCCAGAAATAAATTGGACCACATCCCCATCATTCTCTCTCCAAATGGTTGTTGACTATGTATGCTGGGAGCTATGGGAGATAAGAGTCCAAAAGAGAGAGTGCCAGGTTGGGGAATTCAAAAATTCAGTGAAAACTTTGAATGTTTGCCTTTTAAAGGTTTATGATCCATGTTTTATTTTCTTTCTTTTTTGTTTTAAGGATATAACAAAGTAGGTGTATGTAAATGAGGTAGGTAGAATTTACCTGTTTGCTGCTGGCATATATATGCATGTCCAAAAACTCTGATCAGGCATGTACCAACAGTTGGCATCCTATATTCATTCAAAACTGAGCATGTCCTTCAAACACTACTAAGTATGAATCAAATAATGTTTGCCTATTTCCGATTTGTAAATTTAAGGAGAAACTTAGAAAAAAAGCAGATCCTAACTCTTTATAGTTTCTTTATTTTCCATTTTTCCAATTTACATAACAATAAAAAATTTTAACAGTACTGTGTCACATGTCTCTTAGAGTTATTTACATTTATTTCTATACATTTTTGTTTCTCTGTTCTAACCAATTATACCACTTATCCCACACCTCATAAAATTCTGTTTCTTCCTTGCCTTTCTCTTTGAAAATAATGCCTTTTCTTGTATGTCTGTAAATTTATGATTTGCAAAAGATGCAAACATCAAATGCTTGTGTGTTTTGCAGAATGGAATAGGTGGAGAAAAGCAAATAATGTGCTTTATTATAAAAAGAGTAAAGGAGATAAAATTAAGGTCCAAGTAGCAAACAAAATAAAGCAAAATAACCCAATCACAAACATACAATCACACAGAATGTTATCCCTGGGTTTTTTTTTTTCCTATTTTCATTTTATATCAAAAGATGAATAGAAAAAAAGCAGGATATCTAAAACCATCCCTTAAAATATTCAAGGAAAAAGAGAGATAGTGAGACAGATTGTGAACCTTATCCTAGAAGTCACTTTTTCTGTCTGATGCTGTCACCAGGTTCAGGGGAAGCTGACTATGCACAGGACTGAATCCTGAATCTTGGGTGAGTTTTCTTTTTAAGTATATATTAAGCCAGTTAATGTATCAAATGTGTTGTAACTTGCTATTTCTTCAGTGTATGTGGATATTTATTTCTTAAAATACATGTTTTACTATTAACATATTTGCATCAGTTTGAACGGCACCATTTCAAGCACAAACTTTTTGAAATTAAGCCCTGATACGGATATCAAGTCATCAGGCTAAGATACTACAGTACTCTCAGCTCTACATTTAATTTCTGAATAATCAGAAGCTAGATTTTGGGTTATCTAACTCTTTTTTAGCCATGGAAATGTCCTCAACTGCATTGTCCATCAAAAAAGGGAATAGATTAAGAAGCTCAGTGGGCACTACTCATTTATTTTTGTGGAATTTTAGGACATAAGCTCTCCTTAATAAAATAGCCATTTTGCTCCAATGTCTGGTTTCCTTAGGTGGCCAGCGAGAACATTGCAAATGATAATAATGGCATACTTCATTCTTGTTCCTAAGCAGTTGGTATCGAGAGATCTGTGCCACCAATACCACTGGAAGCCTGTGTGGTAAACATCAGGCATGCTCAGAAGAATCTGGAGCTTATTCTTCATTGAATGGGAGCATCGTAACCATATCCTATCAAAGCCATTCCCACAGAGTATCTTTTGCATACAAGCTTTTTATTGTTGCTCAGCATGGAAGAAGGTATCTTGTGTATACAGACATCCATCAGAGGCCCTGGCAAAATACTTCAGGAGCCCATTCCTCACACCTCTCCCTCTCCTTCTCTTCCCCCTCAGCACAGAGGAAAGGATCAAGGGAAATCTGCCTGCCAAAGATGAGTTCACTCGTTTTCAGGAGACAGCTGAGTCAGCCCTCACAGAAATGAGCTGTCATAAATATGCTTCTGAAAAGTACATTTTAAAAATGCTGCAATACCAGGATGTTTTAATATTTAATTAGACTATCACCACACTGCACATGGGCTCTCTCATTGCCTCACTGGGTGCATGAATGCATCTGTGTCTATCTATAACAAACAAGACCCACACAATGTGAAGTTACATCTGAACAACACTTCAGAAGTGTTGCAGAAGGCAGATATCCCCAGTGTTTAGGCGAGACTGTTGTGTTTTCTTCTGTTCTGTCTCTCTTTTGCCAGAGCATTTATCTAACTCAGGCTCCTTCCGGGTTTTTAGTACTCAAGTAGCCTTGCAGTAGTATAAACCTCCAATCCTCAGGCCTCTTCATGTGCAAGCATAGCCTGGGATATGGCATTGTTTTGAGAAATTATCTATCACTGCTGCTTGGACTGGGGGGGGGGAATCTTTGAGGTGGCGATAACTTCTTTCTGGTTCAAAGGCATGCATATGACATGGTCTGCCACTTCTCAGGGCCTAATCATAAAATTTGCTTAAAATGACTACGATTTTAAAAAAAGAGTCTTCCTTTTAAAGTTACTTGGTGTTTGTTCCTTTTAAAGCTATGGTCCCTTCAGTTTAACTCTGATGTATTCTTGATGGAATAAGTGATTTTTCAACTGCAGCTGACAAAGTTGAGTTTAAAACCTAACTTGTTAGACCCAATATTTTGTCTCCTAAAAGCTCTGGGAAGAAGCAAGGCAACTAGGAGAAATTCAGTTCTTATCTCTCATGTTTAATGTACTAGGGATACTGCCTCTGAAAGTGGCACCTCCAATTAATTAGCCCAGATAATAGATAGCAATCCCTAGATCGGGACTTCATCACAACCTAGGTTGCAGCAAATATTTTGGGTCTACAATTCCCATCAGCCGTCATATGAAAGTATAACCAAGTATTAATAGTAGTGGAAGCTGTTGTGTAAAACGCCTAGGGCAACTCAGGGTGAGGAAGTCTGCCTGCTATTTCCCTCAAGCACTGCTTGTTCATGTTAAATTCCTTACCTGGTTCTTATTTAGAGCAGAATGCACAGAGGATATTTGCTCATGACTTCATCACTGCCCACTTCAATTACTGTAATTTGCTCTAGTTGGGATTGGCCTTGAAGACCACCTGGAATTTTCAGCTGACTTTGAAGTTTCAAGCACCTTTATGTTTTTATTTTAACGATTTAATATAATGCATTATTACGGTTCATCGCACAGTCAGCCAGATGTTCAGACTGGATTGGGCATTTCTGTCCACCCATCGAGTCCTTCCCAAGGACCTGGGATAGGCAGGTGTTTATTATTATTTTAATATGTGTGAGCCACCTAGAGTCCATCAGAATTGAAACGAGGATAAACTGCATAAACAAACAAGCAAACTTCCATCAGATGAATTTTAACAATTGAAATGTATGCTCTCGTTCCATATTTTCATTCCTTTAATCACTGCAAAGAAGCTTCTACATGCCCCACTTACATTAAGAATGTGCAGCTGCAGAAGTTAATAATTTTTACCCAAGAGTAATAGGAGTAACTCATCTCCCCTCACCCATCACACGTTTTTAATGAAACCAACTTGTAATACCAGAGCTACCTTCTTTCCCTTTATTTAACAAGCAATGGAATGTTTCAGGAGCAAGTTATACAAACATGAAAGTATATGTTATTAAATTAACAATTGCTTATTATAAACATTTTAATAATGTATTGCTTATTCTGCTTCACTGTCTCTCCACTGTAGGCAAACATACTGCTTCAGATAACAGATAGGCTTATGGCAGGGATGGAAAACATTTTGCTGGATAAATGCTGCACTTTTCATAGGGGAGGCCTTTTAGGTTGCAAAGTGAGCGAGGTACATCACAGATGAAGGTGGGTTGGAGGGGGGACATATTTTCTTAAAACTGAGAAGTGTCAGCTTTAGGTTTAATGGGTTTCTCCAACTCAAAATGTTAGGAAACTGTACTGTTGAAAAAAAAACTGGACACGAAGTCCATTAAGCAGATCCTGGTGCAAAAGCATATGAATGTCTATGGAGATTCTAAATCATCCAGGTCATGGTAGTCCCAAAGGTGCTTTTTCCAAAAGGCAACTGAACTTTCTTGGTTTTTTTTTTTCCCTTTGAAAACATTTCGCTTCTCATCCAAGAAGTGAAGTGAAAAAGTTTCTTGGATGAGAAGCAAAACGTTTTCAAAGGAAAATAAAAAGAAACCAAGAAAATCCAGTTGCCTTTTGGAAAAAGCACCTTTGGGACATTTATTTGAATGAGAAAATTCTTCACCCAGAACTTGATTCAAGTGCTTAAACCCAATGGAGGTCATGTCTTTTCACACGAAGTTGAATCCCATTGTCCAAATATTTTTCCTTTCAGCAGCATAGTATAGGATGGGAAGTCATTTTTAATTACTACTGTTAAATTGGGAGCCCAAAATGCTTTTCACAATGACCCAGAGATCCAAATTTACCTTCTACAGCCTCTATTATAGATCAAATGCAGCTGCTTGGACTTTCGTTATGATAATGACTCCGTTTTGCAACAAAACCTTGATCATCTGAGCTGCCTGTTGCTAAATTAATGGCTTTTTTGGAACAAAGCCATAGGCTTTATCTTCAACCAAATTTTAGAAGATAGCAATGAGCACATAAAACATGACCCAAAATTATTCCTACCTATCCCACTAACTTCTAGCAGAATCAAGCAAACAGCAAAATGTCCCAGATCTGAATAATAAAACTAACAAACAGGCAAAATTACACATGTGTAATTCTACAAAGGTTTCTGTTTTCTTGGTGTTCTGCTTTCCTTCAGCCTGACATGTGCCTTTCCCTCCCTCAACCACTCTTACTCTCATCCTTTTTACAATCTTCAGAAGAAGTGCCACTAATAAGGAGAAGACAAGTAAAATCTCAAATCTGTTTTAACTTTCACACACATCTATTTTTTCTCTTTTTTGGCGGAGGGGGGGGAGTGAAGTACACAATTATTTTTCTGGGGAATCTGCTCTACCGCAAGAGGCAGGGAGATATCAATATGGGACAGAAGTAGAAGAAGGGGAAAATAGACAAGTGTGTCTATTTTGGGGGAAAGCTCCTGCCAGGATGATAAATAGCTAACTGAAACTCCAAGCTTGCTCCATAAACAATGATGGGTGATCATCTCACATTGCAGCTAGCTGGTTTTAACTCAGGGTGTAGGCACGTTTCAACCCATGCTTCTTTACAACTAAGCTGAAATCTTAAAAGGTTTTTTTTTAAAGTTTAAATACAGCTTAGCTCAAGGTCTATTCACTCCCACCCAGAACTGCTTTTGTTTCCTTTTACCATGTTCAATGGCCTTGCATCGGAGACACAACTGTACTGCACTATAAAAGAGAGATAAAGGGATCCTACCTCCCTGAGCCACCACTTGTCTCTAGGGACAAGGACCCTCTGCTGCTGTTCAAAGTCTTCTAAAATTAAAAGTCACAACTCTGCCTCTCAGTATTTCAGAGCAGGATGCAGTCCCACCAGTTTCGGTCCTGTCAGATTTCCTATAACATCATCACCTCACTATCCATTTCAGGAGCTTCTAATTCCAGTCTGGAATTCAATCCATTGAAGGGAAATCAGTAGGAACTTTGGCCCTGAATGCAACCATCCAACAGTCAAAAGAAATAAACAATTTACCAGGAAGGTTTAGCCAAAATAGCGCTGACCCGATCTCCTTCTTGTCTACCAATTTGCTTACACATGGAGATTACCTGTGCAAAACTCCCATTGCTTCTTATGCAAGCACCTTCTCAACAAAGCAATTTGCTGCTTTATCCAAGGGTATTATTTATTATTACACTGAACAGAAAGCATTGTTGAATATGCAGAATAAGAGGACTTACTGTACATGATATTATGAACAGTAGCATCCCATTTATCCGCGTGCTCCAAATTTAAGGATAAGAGTTTTGTTAAAATGGATAAATAGTTTATCAAGGATAAAAGTTTTGTTAAAATGGAGTGATATACCATCTACTGTGAGATTTGACAGTCCTGAGCCTCAGCTTTGAAAATGGAGACGTTCTCTTTACTGCACAAATAAAAATACATAAAAAGGATAAAAATCATTCGGGCCACTTTGTGTATTAAATGTCCAATTCCTAGGACTCTGCCATTATCCTGGTCTTTCTTACTGATATGATCATACAAGAGCACTGAAATGACATTCTAGAGTAAAGGCAGATGCCTGTATAAGAGTATCAGAAGAAATCTATAGTAAATTTTGTTAATTTATCCCAACTAAAGTTTAACAGCCTCAAGGCTTCTGTCATTATATGATATCCCTCTGTCTAGAAGGTGATTGTGGGCTTGCTGTAATAGCCCTTTTTAGTCACTTGAAAGAATTTTAATTGCTCAAAGGCTTTAGTACTAGTATGTGCTATTACTATGACATTCTAATTAGACGCATCAGCTATTTCAACTGTTTTAAAAGAATAATCAAAACTTGGCCCTGTAGATCTGGAAGCATAAAAAGTGTCTTGTTCGCTATTTTTACAAACTTTTTGAAGGAAAAATATCAGGAGAAAAGTTATATTGGCCATAAACTTCTCAGGAGTATACCCGTTGCTATATGCTAATGTTCTCAGCATTTAAGATTACAGCCATATGCAAGCCTTGAATTTTACCTCCATCTGCAAAGTCTGAAATTATGATATGCAAGATTTTTGTGTTTGGTTTAAATATATCTTTCACTGGGAGGATTCTCTGCTGTTTAGCCCAGAGTCCTAATGTTCATCTTTCTGGCTTGCATCCAGTTGGTATCCCCTGACTTATAGAAGACTTTTGTATGCTGGCTTTTGCAGCTGAATGGCTGCAGGGGGAATCACACACACACACACACACACACACACACACACACACAAAGGTGCGGGGCCTCTCTTCCACTGCCAAAATCTCTGCTAAATCAGAGCATTCCATCAGCAGAGGAACACTATAAATATCATCTATATACCAGCCTATCTACAGACTGTACCAGCCCAATGTACAGTACTCTCTGATAATATGATCTGAATGCATCAACATTAATGGAAATTTCTTAGGTATTACGCAAATCAATAACTCACAAATTAAAGTAATTCAATTCAAAATAACACTGCATGTAAGGTTTATTTTTGAGTAGGGGGAGACTTAGGGATTTTGATTGTAGTGGGAAATGACTGGATGAGTAAACAACTTAAATAACATTACTGAAGTAAGAATCCTGGAACTACTGTATTCAGACTTGTTTATTTTTAATGTTCTCTAAGTATGAAACAGAGCATGAAGACAACCATCTATAGGTATACAATCAAGTTTTATGGGTGATTCTGACCAGTTCTTCTAATTTCACTTTGATCCAATATTCACATCTCTGGTCTGAAATCAATTAAGTGCTTAATATATCACTGAAATAGAAACTCACAGTGTTTCATTTATACACACACACATACATACACTCAGAAGAGTTATAAATCAGATGCCAATTTGCACTCCTGATTCCGATAATGTTCTATGCATTTATGTGTACGAGTGTAAGGGAAAAATTGTATGGTTTGTGATAACCCCTGAAGTACACATCAACAATGAGCAAAGCTAAGAAAAGTATGCAATTTTGCATCCTCTGGTGACTGAGTGACTCGAAGCTCCTCTAAGTAGGTACATCCTTATTACATAAATGGAATTCTGCCAACAACAGACTTTTCCTTGTCCAAGGCAGATAGATTTTTGTCTCCCGTGCAATATTTTCAACACTTCTCATCAAGATTTTTCTCTCTCTTGCACGCACACACACACAGAGAATTCCATGGATTACCACAAATGCCCTTTCTGATGGTCACTCGTAAGTCAAAACTTACTGATGGTTTTATTTTATTACTTATTGGGAATTATTGGTGTTAATTCTGTCAATCTAATTAACTATTACAAGCCACACAGTCTTCCCTACACATTGCACAAGCCATTCTACCACCTTGTTTTACATATCAAAGGCAAAACATTGACAAGAATGCAACCGTGTGACATGGTAAAACTAAAATAATAGGGAAGCGGCACTCACAACTAACAGGACTGCCCTCTTTCTCTCATGCATGCATGCCTGCATGTGCACACGTGTACACCAGTAGTGGGTTCTAAACCCCGTCGCTACCGGTTCGCTCGTGAGTGCGCGCGCGAAGCGTCCCGGGCGGGTAGGCGGAGCCACCCGCCACTTCTACCGGTTCGCAGAATCAGGCTGAACCAGGAGCAACCCACCACTGGTGTACACCCACACAAGGGCAATCCATAGAATCAATTTGGTATATTCAATAATTTCCGGTTTTAAAAGCACCCATCTTGAAAAGTCTGTTCTTAAAATGGAGGAAAAGAAAAATGTTGATTCTTGGCTCTGAAACCCCTGGTTTAATGTGCAAGGGGCATTTTTGTGAATGGGTATTGCATAGAGAAATGAAGGGTAAGGAGAGATGCTGTGCTTTCACATTATTTATGCGTGCAGTCTGCGTTAATGGCATATGCAAGTTGACAGCATACATCCTATCAACTTGCTGAAGTGTATCTTGATTGTTCAAACACACTCTTAAAGGTGCCCGATCATTTATCAAATTAAAATAACTATGCTGTGTTCCAAAGGGCTTGGAATATCTAAATTGTATGCCAGCATTCCTAGTACCCCTTATATTTCTATATTTCACAACAAATCTTACTTTCCGAAACACTCAACAAGCAAGGCAGATTTGTGTCTGAAGTGAAGAAAATAGGAGGGAGGGAGGGAGGGAGACTTCCTCCCCTCACAATCATGTTGGTCCAGAAATATGCTATTTCATTATTCTGGTTTGGGATTGTTGATTTTTGTTGTTATTGTTGTTCTGATCTATGTCACAAACTTCAATACAAATCTATTAATCCAGCAGGAAATGATGGACTCCAGAAGGCTGACCAATTAAATTTACTCATGAAAAGTCATGAATAACTTGGTGGCTAGTAAACTACAATTTTTATTAACTTGAAAATGTTTCTGTAAGCATAAGTAGAATCTTTCCCATGAATGGCCCTTATGTAATTTATTTAACTTTGTGAACCTTGCCAAAGCCTTGAATATTTTTAGATCTTTCTGTTCTAGGATTTGACATTTCTTTCTTTCTTTTTTTAATATAAAAGAAAGTGTGATTTTCTGAAATTATATTTTTAGGCTTCTGCTTGTTATTTTAAACAGTCTTCCTTGATTTGGATTTGCATATGTTGAGCAGCCTCTGCTCAGGATTAGGTCTGTTTTGAAGATGCAATTGTGTAAATTTTGCACTAGAACAATTGCTTTGCACGTGGAAATACAACTATGCCCCTAAATTAGCACACACAGATTAGTTGCTACTGTGGCAAAAAAATGTTTTATATGAATAATTAGACAAGATAGTGGAGCAATTCCCAGTGGAATAATGTACATTTCAAAAATGAACTTTAATTTCTGTGTTTGCACGTGCGCACACACTCACTCATGTACAACCACAACTGCCTTGTGTAACCATGTGCGCCTTCTCATTCTTGTGCAAAAGATCAGCACTGGCAGTTTCTAGTTGTTATCTCTGCATTGCCTTTCATGTCTCATGCCACTTGTCATTTATAAGTAAAGATGGTTAGTCTTTAGAATACACTTTGAATATTAACTCCTTTAGCACCTATTCAGTGATGGCAACCATGTTGTAGAAACAGATTGGTGTCATAATGAAGTATTTATTAAAATTTATTTTTTAAGAAATGTGGGGGCCATGGGAGAAGTGATAATTTGGAATGGGGAGAGCGAATCCTTTTTAGAGCCTTCCTCTCTATAAAATTCCTGGTCCCCCTTATTCCATTTAATGATAAATTAAATCTACTTGAAATTCTAGTACTCTTTCCAAAGCTCCCTACCCCCCAAGCCTAGAATTACTGTGTCCATTTTCATTCAAACAAAATGTCTGAGACCTTTTGCCATGCTTACCAAACTATGTCCTTTCTGAACAGTTATTACTTTTTCTCCTTTTTAGTTCTCAGGGATGGCAAAATTGTTTAACTTGTAGATGGGCAAGTTATCTCAAACACTTCCTATTTACTACCAAACCCCCCCCCCCACACACACACCCTTAACAATGTGTATATACATAGTTGGTGAGATGGAATAGTTTTTAGGTTTTCCTTCTTCTATCTTTCTTTGGTAGGATTCTTGCTTGCATATAAAAGAATCAACAGCAATGAGAAAATTCAAACAGCTTCAGGCAGGAATAATGATGAATAATACTGCTAATATCCCCCCCCCTTTCTTTCTTTCTTTAAAATTTTCACAGCTTTGACTTTGGACCATCTGTATGGGAGACGCATGTGTGTGCACGCACACACATACACACAAATCTAATGCACAAAAAAATAATGAGACAAAACATTTTAATTGCACCTTTTGTGACAAGGTTACTAAAACAGCACTTTACCATAAAATTTCTACAGTGGGATTATAAAACTATCAGCACTCTGCTATAAGAAAAACAATTTGCTGAACATTAAAAGCTAACTTCAAAAATTCAAGGTCTCTATGGCCAGCTTTAAAACAGAAACTGTTCAGGGGTAAGGACAGGGAGGGTACAAGTTATCTCCATAAGGAGAGAATTCTGAGGAGGAGGAAGTGTTGGAATACATGCTTGATCAATGAACGTATGCCTTGTGGAATTTTGTCTGGGAACACGTAAAAATTAAGTCCTTTCTTGTAGAGCACTTTGCGTTCCAATCTCTTCCCAGTGGATTTGCTTTATATCTGGCCTTCTGGAGCTCTGCTTTTAACATGTTTTGCTTCTTTTACTTCCTAAAAATGTGTGTTGGTATCCACAATGTAGGTTACAAATCCTTCCCAACTATTTCCTTAACAAGTATCCTTCGCATATTTTAATAAATCATGACTATCTTGAATCAGGGCCTTCTGTGTTTCTTCATTATATTAATCTAAATTACACAGATTATACACATTAGGTTTAGGAGACATTAGTCAACCACTCTTTATATAACAACAAGCATAGAAAAATATTTAAAAATGACTGCAATTCCATATAACCTTAGTCTGTGTATTCACATATTTCAAATTCTGGTTCTGGAGAGGACTTTCCCGTATTATAATTGTGCATCAGTGTCAAGATATCATCAATAATTTATTCTATTTATTGTCAGTTTGCTTCTTTAATGTAAAAGAAAAATGTGTTCAACTAAGCACATGTTCTAAAAATATTAAAAAAACAATCACAGCAACAATTTTAAAAATAATATTTCTAATTAGAAGCAGTAAAATACTCATATTTAAAACACACATAGTGGAAGAAAAAAATAGAAAGCATAAAAAAGATCAATAGAAGGATTTCAAATAGCTTCGAAGCACAAGGCGTGTTGAATCCAGACTATGGAAGAAAAGCAGAGTGATTGACACAAATCATACTCCTCATCCAATTTGCCCAGGTTTGCATTTTAAAATGCCTTTCTGTTGTTGCTGAATGCAAACAGGTTTTTTTTTAAGATTTCACTCTGAGCATCTTCAATTTTGTATGAGGCAGGTAAGTATGTAAAAAGAAAGGTAGATTAAAAAAATTAAAACTGATAAAACCCTACAGAATTATAATTCATTCATTTCGAATAAAGCACAAAGTATGTGTAGCTTGTTGCATTTGTTAGGAGTTTTTAAAAATCTCATTATGCTAAAATTAATTAATAATTTGCAGCTGGATATGCCATTTAAAAAATAATAATAAATGTCTGCACTCCTGTTTGATCATTTTTATCCATTCTGGTTTACCTCATGCCATTCTTTTTAATCCATATACTAATTGTAATCCCATTAAAGCAGATATAATTTTATTACCATTCATAGTTTGTCAAGCTAGCAATAACAATGGCTGCTACTGCTGAGTTTAGAGAAAAATAAAAACTGTCACACATTTTCCTCTTCTGATGTTTAAAGTAACTTGTAAACAAAACTTAAGTGGCTGTGTGTGGTTTTGTAAATCTAAGATTAAATCCATACTTCCATAAATATATATCCCATAAACAACTGTACACCCAAATGAAGGTACATACTACATATTCAGAGCTGGCTACAAAATTTGAAAAACTCAACCGTATGAGAAAAACCTTAAGGATAGAAATACATATAGTGAGTGGATTAAATAGAGAAGCTAGTTAAGTTACACTGGAAACGTTAAACATTCGTGAAGAAATAAAATAAAATGTTTCTAACGCCAAATTATTTACTTCAGATAAATAATTTTTACTTTTAAAAAGTAAAAAACAAACACAGCAAGCCTACATCAGCTTCTGTGAAAACACAATGAATGGAATACATTTTGAAGCATAGCCAGAATCTTGTAAATTTCAAAACCTCTCATTCAAAACCTCTCAAAGCATCTATTACTTTTATTATAGTTTTTCCATTCCAGCTTTGGGGTGAATTGGGGGGTGGTGATGAATTGTTACTATTGTTTGGATTTTTGGATATTGATATATAAAACCTTATTCTAAATGGTAGATGCACCATTCTGCTTTCGAAATGCCCCTTTTGGTTCCAAAGATCTTGCTTCTAAAAAGATCTTAAACCAAGGATGGGCAACTTGAAATCCTGAGCTGTTTTAGCATACGAGTGTCCCATTTTGTGCATGCATTCTCACTAATGTTCTGCAGCCAACACCTGCTATTTTGCACACCCTCCCCGTCCCAGGCAATTAATTGATTAAAAATGGATGCCATGGACGATCTCTAAAGAACCTGGCACATACCACGTTCCTGATTTTTCTTGCCAAACATTGTGTCTTCAGCAAGATACCACGAGCACTTGTTAAAACTAACACATGCACTGCAAAGGCCATTCTCACCCTGACACTTCAGGGCTTTATATAGAAACAGGATTTTCTAGTCTTATACCACCAGCTCCATTAATGCTCACCCCACACATACAGCTACCCCTAATCTGAAAGAGCATTGGGGGGGGTGCTCACCTTTCCCAAGCAAATAACAAGGGGGGGGGGGAGAAAGTGCCTTGTTTGTGCAAAAGAATTTCGTGAGGTTAATGCAAAAGAAAGAAAAAGAAAGAAAGAAAGAGAGAGAGAGAGAGAGAAGAAAGAAGAAAGAAAGAAAGAAAGAAAGAAAGAAAGAAAGAAAGAAAGAAAGAAAGAAAGAAAGAAAGAAAGAAAGAAAGAAAGAAAGAAAGAAAGAAAGAAAGAAAGAAAGAAAGGTGGGCTTTACCTTCTGTTAAGGGGCATGTGGTAGGGGGAGGAAGGTGGAACAGCCTTTATTTTAGACCTCTCCGACTAAAAAGAAATATCACAAGTGGGATCTGGGGCCTTTAGTATTTTGCTCCTTACCAAAATGAAATGTTCAGATTTGCCAAAAAATATTCACATATGCCTCAAAGCAAGCTACGGGTGTCTCGGGAATTCTGGGTCAGAAAGGGGTCACCTCCGTTGCACTTCTGAACACCCCATTTCGCAGATCCCCCTGAAAAGAGTGGGGAAGAAGCACGGTTCCCTCCTCTCAATCTCCAGATCCTATGAAATCTCTCTGAGCAGGCGGGATTTCCCCTCGCTCACACGCGCGAGGATCCGCGGATGCAGGTCTCGGGAAGGATTCTCCGCTTGCGGAGACTTTCAGAAAATATCCGTGAATGCATTGTCGGAGAGCGAAGAAAAAAATAAAATAAAACCACTAAGCCATTAAAATAAGGTTGCAAAAGGGGGCATTTGGAAAGCAGAAGCAAAACCGTTCCTACTTTTATTTCTCCCTTCGCAGCAACCGATGCAAAGGATCGATCTGCTGCAATATCTCTCTCTCTCTCTCTCTCTCTCTCCCCCCTCCTTTATTTCTGGGGGAAGAAAAAAAAAGGGCAGCTCAATCGGTCGCCCCTCCTTTGGTGCTGGCGACCCCTCCCTCGCCCCTCCGCAGTCAGGGCGCCCGAGCCTCCCCGCAGCTCTCCAAGGCCCCTCAGATCCCCTCCGCTCCTTTCACCCCGGCGCTCCGCACTGACCTGTGTGCGTAGCCATGGAGATGGGCGAGGGGAAGTATTTCCCGGGCTGGAAGTGTCCTCCGTGCTGCACCGAGTTGTGCCCGGCGGAAGCGAGGCGGCTGGAGCTGTTGCGATGGCCCCGCTCGGCCAAGAGGGGAGGCGGAGGTGCGAACTCCCGGCCATCCATACCGGGGCTGCACTTCCACGACCGGAGCCCCCGGCAGGAAAGGGGCTGCGGGACGGCCTTGCAGCGGGCGAAAATTCGCCCTCTCCCCGGGAAAGGGAAATCTGCAGGCCGCAGGAGCGGGGAAGGAAGGAGCTCCCCTCAACACGAGGCTAATCGTATCCCTCCAAGAGGCCTCCGCTTCTCGTGGCACCAGCGATCTGGCCTCATTCTCTGCAAGGCAAAGGGAGAAGAGAAGATCAAGCGCGTGAGGAAGCCGTCGGCGCTGGACGGATTGGATTAACCGCGGGCAACACTACCCGAGGGCGTGAAGCGGCGACCTCGTCCTAGAAGGCCCGCTGATGGGTTCCCCTACCCAAAAAAAAACAACCCCCCAAACCCGAGACTGTGGAAACTAACTCCCACACACACACCGCGCCGCCTTCTACGTCTCTCCCTTGTTTGCCGCCCGCCTTTCCTTTGTCGAACGGAGCAACTGGTTCTTACGGATTACATGACAACAACCAGATTTAAAACAAATACATCGAACTCTTTTCAAAAATCTGCGTGGAAAATAGAAAATGCAACAATCCGGCGCTTCCAGGCCTTGTACTTTTTTATTACCGCGGCGGGAAAGTGGAGAAGAGGTTCAGATAAAGCGAGAGGCCCGTAAGATGAAAACAGGAGCGGTGCCTCCAGTGTAATTGGGGCGGGGGCGGCGAGGTGGTTGGAGGAGGAAAAAGCGCTAAGTTTTATTATTTGTTATAGTTCTGTTCAACTATGGTATTCGTAATTTTGAACTGATCAGTGTTCTATGATTACTTGGGTTATTTCTTTGCTGCCGTATCTAGACAACTAAATCTTCAAATGGATGGTTTTAAAAATGTTAATGTTAGGTATAGGGGAGTGTCTTTTCTTTGCCCCTATGTTAAGTGTGATGCTTTGCTTTACATACATATGTACGGAGTGGAAGGAATGGGGATTATCTTTGGTTTGCTGGCTTCCCAGTTTACAAACCAGTTGCCTTGATGCAATCCAAAAGAATGCGTTCCTTGCGCAGACTCCAGACGAGGGGAAAAGAGTTTGCTGGGCTTCAATTACTCAAGCTCAGAAATAAATATTTCACTGCAGACACTTGAGTGGCAAAGTCCTGCATTCCTCCTTCAAGGGCAGGGGTTTAAATTCTACAACTGTATTCTTAGACAAAACAGTTATGTAAGGTCCTTCCTGTGCATTCATTCCATTTACACATAAGGGGTTTCTGGCTTAGACCCAATGTGTGTAACATTAGGCCAAAAGGAAGGAGGGGGGATAAAAAGATCTCAAACCAACCCCCCCCCCCGTTTTTTTTTCTTGACTTGTGCTGCACTGAAAGATCCCACTAGCTTCTGGATACAAAAAATGTGTATCTTCCCTATAAAAAAAAACCTCACTGAGCTATCAATGGATATCTAATGCTTCCACAGGGGGATCGAGGGGTACCAATTATTTTCTTTCTTTAGAGTGAGGCAGTTCATCCTATGTATGTTCTTATAGAGAACAATGTTTGAAGGATCCACAGCCCATTCGACCCATACTGAAAGTAACTCCATACTGAACATGCTTACTGATTAACAGTCTGGGAGAAAGGGAAAACACATTTGCTTACCTTAATGTGTCATGATTGGAACAATGAAACAATATTTTTTTATTTACTGAACACTATTTTAAATGGTTAGGTATAAAGCTTTTAACTCTTAACATTGCTCGACTACTTGGTGTTTGATTTAATCTATAACAAAACAAGGTATTAAATGACTACATATTTGCACAGCGGATAAGATTACACATGCACACATACGTGTGTGTGTGTGTGTGTGTGTGTGTGTGTGTGTGTGTGCGCGCGCGCGCACACACCTACATAAAATAAGAGGAAAAAAAATATGGAGAGCTTTCTATTGTAAGTAAATGGAACCACTGTGTACAAAAATACAAGAGTTTCTTTATTACTGGAAATTTTAATCATCTACATATTGCCAATATTTTATAGTTTGCAGTTGGGGGAAGTATAAGAAAAATGTACATTCTTATCATCTCCCACCCGTTTAACAGTAAAAAATCTTCCCAGAGAAGCAGCAGTAAAAAAAATAATGGACTGGAGGGAGGGGGTCGCGGAAGAGTTGAAGCCTGGAAGACAAAAGTGAAATCAGCAACTTCAGCAAGTTTGAGTTGATACATCAATATGAAGGGAACATTGTGTATTGGTTTACCTCCCCTCCCCTTTATGATTTTTTTAAATATTTGCATATTTAAGGGGGGGAGTGTATCAGACTGAAATATACCAGCCGATTGGAAATCCTGATTATAGGTCAAGGGAAAGTTTTAGTACCAGCATTCCAGGAACAGCACTTTTGCTACCACATACCGTGCAGAGGATTTGTTCTAAGGTCGGATCCATTTTGGCAATTGCTATTGGCGAAAGAGTAAAAGTCAAACCAACGTTTCTCCAAACCGGTAAGCGAGCTGATGTGCAGCGGGAGGGCCTCCGGATCCAGTCATCTAAATCAGAAACGATCTTGCTTTCAATCTTCCTTGGCTTCTCTTCGGCGCGGCCGAAACTAAAGACGATTCTTTACAAGCAGGAGGACGCGTCGCCGAAGAGAGTGAGCTACGTTACTTTAAAATCAATATCCGAGCTCGGACTTCCAAAGGAACAAAAGGACGGTGTAAATTTGTTCGGTTCCAGAGAGCTACGCCCCCCTCCCTTGTTTTAATTGGGGCAAGGATGGGAACTTTGGGGGGGGGTGGATAGAATAATCCAGCGGTAGGTTCTCTGGTCAATTGTACTGAGTCGCCGAGGTTTTGCGCGGATTAGAAATATGCTCTACTCTCCAAGAGGTGGACGAAGAAAGAAACTGAAGATCCGGCAGAGTTCAAACGCTTCGGCGCACTGCTCTCGGGCCTTGTCGGAAAAAACAAAAAGGGTGAGGAAGCCTCTGCCGTGCTAAGTCCTTCTCTTAGCCCATCGAAGATCTCTCGAGAGCGGCAGCCATCAAAAGGGTCTGCCGCTGCTACAACCCGAAGGCTGCTAAAAAAAACCCTCAGAGAGATCTCCCAAATTATGGGGATTTTTCTCTCCCAGCTAAACGCATTTGGAACAATTTCATTTTGCTTAGATATTCAATTGCTTGCTTCCTCCAGAATCGTTTTTTTTATTATTATTTTGCAAAGAAACAATGATCATTATTAATGAAAAGGAAGCGAGGCTGAAATTGTTTCGATATATTGAGCTGAGCAACAAGGCCACCACCCAAAGCATTTGGGGCATTTTAAAATCAAACGATTATCGCAATCATTGCGCATAGGCAGAGAGATTGAAAGAAAGAGGAAGCCGAGAAACAAAAGCGTGCCACTGAATTATTCAGTTTCGAGAAACCTTTTCCGTCCGTCAAAAAATCAACTATGGTTCACCGTTTTAAACTGAACCCAAACAAGCAAGAAGGATTTTTTTTTAATTAAAAAAAATCCTTAAGAGGCATCTTAACGGCATGTTTTCCTCCACGGCAAAAGACATTTACCTTACCGTGCGGAAGATCAGTATACATACGCACACCCCGGCGGGTAAATAAATAAAAATGCGTATTTTCTTTATTTTCATTTTTCGTTGTAATTTAGAACCCTCAGGAAATTCAAGTATTTTCTGACGCAAAGCATCTTGAACATACAGCAGGAAGGAATCAAAATCACAAAGATCTTCTATTATGATTCATTTTAAAGAAAAATGGAGGCTGCAAATTTACATGTATTCCTTTTGCCACAATGCCTATTTGTTTCCCTTGCAAAGCAACCATTTACAGTTCCATTTAAAAAAAAAGAGCAAACTGATTAGAATTTCAGGTAAGAAATATGCGAACAATCATAGATTTTGTTAGCACTACAAGGAGCAGTGCACATCATTTCCAGGAAATAGAAGCCATTTAAAAAATAAAACACGAACATGCATATATCTCATAAGTTTTCATTTCGTTAGAAACAATATGCATTTTCTTTCCCAAAGGAAGGGGTTTTTTTTAAAAAAATATTCAATTTAGTTGAGGAAAGGATACAATTGTTACATTTTTCAATCGTCAGGTATATGCATTGCTTTTAAATATATATTTGCAGCAATGGTTTTGCTTATATNTGTCGGTATATATTAGAACTGACCATTGTGAAGGTATACATATTAACAATAAATAATTTATCAACAAATCATGAACGTTCAAAATGCTAAATAAATTTTAGTTACTTACTGGAGGGAGGGGTGTTCCTTTGCACAGAGGGAACGCAATACAATTAAATCAGTGAGTGGGACTTTGTTGTATTCCTATTGGTATTTGCACTGTGCTGACTGTTGCACTGTAAATGCACTGGCTGCTGCTCCTTGCAGAAAGGAAAAAAGACCCTGTCGCGAGCTTCAGCTTCCCCAGCCTCGCATCTCAGTCCTACAAGCAACTCTCCCTGCATACTAATAAGCTCGTGCCACTCACTCAGGGTGAGCACGCTCACTGATTGGACGCCTTGTCCTCCACGGTAATAAGCTCGTGCCACTCTCTCTGCGTAAACAGGCTTCCCAATAGGTTGGCGTGGGGCCAGGGAACTGCCAATCAGAGAACAGCAGGACTACTACTCAATCCAATGGCGCCTAATTCAAGTCCCTACAGTTGCGCAGCTCCCCTCGCGCAGCTTCCCTTTGCTTTAGCTGAATGGAAATGCGTAGCAATGCGAAGCGGGAGGGAGGAGAGAGGGGGGAGAAAAAGAGAGAGAGAGAGAGAGAGCAGCTTTGCAGAATGGGGAGCTAGGGAGTCCCACCAGAAAGCTGCTTCAGCTCGTAGGCATGCACTCACGCCAATCAGCTGGGCAGCGAAGGGATACTTTTTGGTACTCTTTTCGCTTTGATAAATTGGACGATGCGCTACAACGGCAAAAGTGGGAAATCAGAGCACTGTACAGATCAGGACGTCAGAGACTGCGTTGCCTGCCCTCCGGCAGCTTTTAAGAGTTACTTGACAAAGGAAATACCAAGAGATTTAGAGCGATTTAGGTCCTAAGTATGCTCTTATAGTTCACTGAGTCTTCAGCGCCTGTGGATTTGTCTTTAAACAATTCGAATAGGCGAATCGCTTTGCCGCCACGTTAAATGGGCGTTTTGCAAGCTCAGGAAAGTCCCTTTGCTAGGTTTCTTGCTCACAAACACATGCAAAATCCTTTGTGGTTTATCAAAACTGGAGATTTGTTTGTAATCTGGTCGTTCTTTCCTTTCCCTTTTTGTCTCCCACGCTTCACATTTCCGTTAAGACTCCCTCCCCATCTCTACCCCCGTCGTTTGCACCAAGATATGCTGTCTCGGTAAATTGCCACTTTTCTTGTAAATAGGGCGGTCATATACACGTTTCCTACCTGTATGATACCATCGCTCCCAAGGCCCATTTTAACGCTGAAACCACACTGCATAAAGCCTTCAAACGGCTTTGTACCGGCAATTGAGAGGTTAACCGCATAGGCTTTAGTTTCTCTCCCACCCCCTTCAGTCTTTCTTTCTCCACTTCCAGGAGACGCCTTGATTGGTTGGCAGTCACCCAGCCCGCTGTCCATCACCCAGTGTAAACAAGGCGCTGATTGGCTGCTCGCCAGTCCGCACTGGGCTGCCTGAAAAAAGCAATTACTGGCCCCGCGGTTTGCAGGGGGCCCGGGGCTGGTTTGATGAAAGGAGATAAGCTGGGGACTGTTTCCAGCGCACACACACCCAATGCACTCCCCCCATTCCCCGAGGCAGTGCCTACCGTCCCTTGAGCCAAAAGAAGGTCAAAGAGTGGAGAGGATCAAAAGGAGGAAAGAAAAGGGGAAACGGACTGAGTCCCTATTAGCGATTTTGAAAGTAAAGCCATTCATTCAAGGCAGGTTTGGTGCATCGGTCACCGGAGGGATGGGGGGGAGGGGCGGACTGATAAGCGGGGACTCCTCCCTTTACAGATTCGGGGTCTAAGGACTCTCGGCGGTGCAGCCACGTAGGATGAGGAGCAAAGCTAGGAAATGTCTCGCTGTTAAATGGGACAAGGAAGGGAAGGCTGCGAGAGAATGCCCGGGAAGCCGCGAGCCGACCAAGCCGGCTTCTTTCTCTGGGTAGAACACGACGCTACGGAAAAGTCGATTTCATATGCTCCGCTGCATTTATAACCTCGGTCCAGAACTTCACAAATTTCAGACAGGAGGAGCAAACTGGATCCATCTTGAGTGTGCAAAACTCTACGCCTCCGGGAGAACGTCCCGCTTTGGCACAGGCGGAATCTATAGCGAAGCTAACCGGGAGAAATGTCAGTTCCAGTGATCGAACGAGGTTGAAGGACGTATACGTGTATGTGTGTGTGTGTGTGTGCGCACGCGATGCCATGGCAGCGGCTGGGAGGCTCAGAATTCTCTCCAGCCCCCCCCCTCTACTCGTGATTACGATTATTTTAAAAAAATTAAAAGGAGCCTAATTGATTTAAAAATGCAGAATAAATCAAAATAACCCGTAAGAGATATTAGATTACAATGGAGCTATTCATTAACCAGAGGGGCGAATTAAATTAAAAAGCAGCGAGTGAATATGTGTGTGTGTGTACTCCGTGCTTATGTGTATGCTTCAGTTGAGAGAGAACTTGCGTTTCCCATGATGATTATGTTGGGGTTTGCTGAAACCACGCACCCATTGAATATCCAGAAGGGGGGGGGATTATCCCAATATCCCAACCCACTACGTGCTGATAAAATACTCAGTTTGGATCAGCACCCTCCAAGTGGTGGTGAGAGTTTTTTATTATTAACACTATTGCTGTTCTTTATATCACATTGTTAATGGATCAATTATTGTAAGTAACTTAGATACATATAAGCATCTACAGTTTGCAGTCTTGTGCCCAAGGCAGAGTGGGTGTTCGAACAAGATGAAATCCCAAACATGCTAGGCCCCAGTTACTTTCCAGATATTTTAGACATAAAATTTACATGGGAGACCCTGAGAAACAGACTTTCTGCTAATACCGTAAATGTATGTTCCAAAAAGAAATTACAAGCACACAACATTTTTTAAAAAGTAGGCAGGAGAATATATAATTCTGAAAGGAGCCCTATTTGTGGCCAGAGGGAAGGAGGGAGTGGTTCCTGGAAAGGAGAGTTGGGGCTCTTGAATTGGTCTCATAAAAAGTGAGAGCCGAAGAGGGAAGAACTGAAAGCAAAGGCACTTTTCAACTCATCCTTTCTGTGGGGAAACACAAGGCCCTATCAGAAAACCTACAGGTTCAAAGCAGAGATTTGAAAGAGAAAGAGGCCATTCTGCAGGCAAAAATTAAAACGGGGGGGGGGGACTACATTTGCAGCAGCAAATCTGACACGTATATGCATACATACACACGGGAGACTATGATAAAGCTGTGTGTCTGTGTGTATGCGCACGGTGGCCTCCGAAAGTCTTCAACCCGTCAACGATCTTGCTGTTTATCTAGGCCCTCAGCCAGAACATCGGCTGGTAGGCGTGGGAAGGGGTCAGAAGGGATTCAGTTGGATCTGTCTGCAAGGCAGAGTGGGCCTTACAAAACAACCAAAAAAGCTGTAATGCCTGGATTACCTCCCCACATTGGAACAGGATCTAAAAAGCTGCGAAGCAACTTTTGATTCATGCAGATTCTTTTGGGGGATAGGAGCAATGGCGAGACAGAACTTGTCTACCTAAATGATCTTGGGTCCCTATCTTCTGAAATGACAAACCCAGAGGAAGAATAGGGACTGGGAGTTTTCATCTGGTCGTGCTGCCCTAATTTTCCTTTAATATGCCCTGTGTTTCCATCTCTAGATTGTCTTTCTGCTCCTCCTTTTATTCCCACTCGGCAGAGAGAAAATTTCTCGCTCAGTTGGACAATAGCTTCCTAGTCAAACCAGTCTCTCACCCTGACCTCACTTCCATTTCCCTGGACAGAGAGCCCTTCAGTGTCCTTGTGTTGGCCCCACGACAGGCGCGGGATCTGTCTGCAAGGCAGAGTGGGCCTTGATACAAGAAATCCTTGCTGGTTTCCAGGGTTTGGAGTCTTAAAGACTTAAGGAAGACTTACAATTCCATGTCTTTTCCATGCAAAAGAGGAAATGCCACCTCAGGGTACTCTGTCTTTTGCGATAGAAGAAAATTAGCTCTGTTCAAACATTACAGACACAAATTGCAACATGTGAACAAGAGTCACCCACTTGATCCTAAATATATTTGCCCGGAGTAAGTAAGGCTGGCTACTTTGGCCTGGATTTCTTTATATTTATTTAATAGGGATTATTAAATTATTTATTCATAATCTTGGAAAGCAGCGCAACAGCAGGATCCTCATCCTATTTACCGAGAAATAAATGCCAACTGGCCAGGAATCCCTTCCCAGTTTAGCAAAACTGTAGTGCCAATGTCACTCCAGAGGAAGTCACTTGTTTTAGTAGGTATAGGATCACAGTTTTACGTCAAAATGAAGTCTAAGGTGCATTGAAACCTATGTAAGTTTTCCCCAGGCAGATGTAGCTGGTTTGTGAAGGCGACAATCTCCCCAGGATGATGAGATAGAAAATCCTGTTGCTTTCAGTGGGTTCTCTCCATATAGGAAGGCTGTAGGATCAAATACTGTTCAGGCACAAAATACTGTTCCACAAAAGCCAATCCTTGAACTTTGAAAAGAATAGATTTCTGGGCCTGGTGCACAGAACTGCTCCTCTTGGTAAACTTTCGGCAGGAACACTGATTCAGGAGAGGACTTCCTCCACTGTTTGAGGTGTGTGTTTATTATCATTTTGTTTGTTTGTTTGTTTGTTTGTTTGTTTGTTTCAAAGTGCATGGGGAGACAGGTGAAAGTTGAGGTGCAGGAGGCAACAGTAGTTCCAGATTTATTTTGTTGTGAGTTGGGGGCCAGGAAAGAAGTGGTTTAGGGGTGTTTGTTCTTTCAGGTGGTGTTTGGTTGTGAATGCGCCAGGTCCCTGCAAAAGCAGCAGTTGCCCTGCAGTGGCGAATGGATGGAAGGGTAATTAATGCAAAGTGACTGATTGCTCTTGAAGAAGGCCGGTCCAGCAAAGGGGATTGTCCCTGGTCACCGAAGCGTCTCGTGATTGACAGTCTCTTTTCCATCTCTCAGCCTAGGGCAAAGTACCCCAGTGCTGCATATTATCACCGGTTTAAGCCCAGAACGGCAAAATCTCAGATTGTTTGAAAGCTTGCTTTTATTTTGATTTTAAGATGACTATATTCAGTCTAATTATTATTGGACTAGGGAATTAAATATTATTTTGTTTGAAAATTAAAAACAAACGCCAAGGTCCCAAATTAAGAAATAGGGGTAGGGGAGAGAAAAAGAGAGAAACAAAGCATAGGCAAGTAAGGCAGAGGTGGACCTTGGGGCAGATGAATGCAGTTGAAGAGAAAGGAAATGGGGAAATTGGCCTTGGGTTGGTTTAATGTATAAATAAATTAGCTTCCCGCACCTCTCGTTTTTTGTTACCCCTTTTAAAATTTGGATTAAAAAACAATCTTTGGATATTTCCTTTTTTTTTTTTAAAAATTTCATTCAATTTATTCTTCACATTTTAAAAAAAATGAAAGCAGATTTTTAATTCCATGGCTATTGATTATGTCTTATATTTTAAAAATCAACTTCTTTTGGTTCTGCGGTCCTGTTTCTTTTGTTTAAATGTTCCTTCCTTTTTCTCTTTCTCTTTCTTTTTTCTTTCTTTCTTTCTCTTTTCTTTTTTCTTTCTCCAATTGTTAAAACAAATAACTTTAGACAGGAGTGGTGTATAAACCAGAGGTCTGTTGGCAAATTACCAGTAACTCATATTCTGCCTGCTCACTTACACAAAACTGGTGGTTGGGAGATTCCTTTCCTTTCCTTTCCTTTCCTTTCCTTTCCTTTCCTTTCCTTTCCTTTCCTTTCCTTTCCTTTCCTTTCCTTTCCTTTCCTTTCCTTTCCTTTCCTTTCCTTTCCTTCCTTTGCAATCATTTTGTATTCCTGAAGTGAATGGTGCCACCCGGAGGGAGGGAGTAAGGGAAACTCCATCAAGCTTTTTGATAGGCCGAAGGACATTGTCAGCAAAGATTAGAGCTTCTCCCTTTCCACTATTTTTTAAAATCTGTCCATGGGTAACAAATGTTTTTAATTTAACCGAAGCAGAGCATTGGTATCTCTATGGCTTCCTCTGTAAGAGACAGAAGATAATGCAATTAGAAATAAATATTTAGAGTCGCATTCATCTCCTGACTCAACTCTACCTTCCGGTGTGTGTATATGGGTGTGTGTGTACACAAACTATTTGTTCACCACCACTTCCTTAAAGCCACACTTGTTTTGGGGGGGGGGTTTGCAGTATTTAAAGGGCAGATGGGGGAAGTTAAAAGTATCCAGGTTGAGGGAAAAGGACTGAGAGAATTGGATTCCAGGTCACAAAAGCTGGTCTGGGCTCTTCTTGGGGGATAATCATGCTCTGTCCTCCTACTACCCTGTGCAAATCAGCTTGCATTTGGTTGGTGGATGCTTACTCAGAAGTAAGGCTTGCACATAAGTTTGGCTTGCAATGTAGTCTGGCTTAGGCCTGGATTCCTAGTGCTAGTCCGAGCTTTGCTTATCTCAGGAGGATAAAGATCAAGAGGATTTGGTTCACCTCCTATGGCTAGATTGAAAAGCCAAGCTCCCCCACCCCTCCTCAGCCCTTCTCGCTAGAACCAAGGCTCAGTCAGCAAATCCGTCTGTCTTTTAGAAAGTGTGAGGGCTCTCCAGGCTCTTGAGGAACTAGACTAGAACCGGCTAAAGCAAAGGCTCTGTTAAACCGCTCTGTTTTCAGCCATAACAGGCAGCCTATTTAAACAGCACTCTGGAAATGTTAAAGTGGATCTGGAATGGAATGGGTTATGGAGTCATGTGAAGCACATTTCCCTGAAAGGTGAAGGCGTCCCAAGCTGCCTTTCAGTTCTGTTTGAATCCACCAGACTGACTTTCTAGGCAACACCTATTTGCAAGATTCGGGTTTGGTGAGCAAGCCATGTTTCCCCACCACCACCACCAAGGAATAATTGAAGGCTTCCAAACCCCATCAGTGCCCTGGAGTATCTGGCCATTTCATCCTCAACCTGCAATTTAATAGGACTGTGTAACTGCACTGGATTTAGTCATCCCTCCTGTCCCCTCTCTAGCAACAATTCTACTGGATGTTCTTTCGGAACAAGAATTTGTCTGAGCTCTCTTTAAGGGTATTATTAACTTTCCACATTATTCAGGATTAGGTTCACGATATATTTTCCTATTTTGATAAATATTTACTCAGCGACCAATTTATATCTTCCATGTTGTAAATAAAAGTACAGGGAATGAGATTCACCTCGACTCCAGCTTTTAAGCAAGGTGGCCTGGAAGAAAATAACAGAATCTCTTCTTAATATTGCTCCAAGTAGCCAACATGGAAACATTCTTTTCATGTCTAAATGAATATGCAATCATTTTAAATTCTCAGACCTCAGCTAACCTTCACACTCTAGGGAAGTGTGTTAAAATATTGCAATTTAATATTCTTCCATCTGGAAAAATGGTGTGTGTGTGGGGGGGGGAGGTAGCAGCAGCCAGGGTGGGAGTTTCCTCCCCCGGTATGTTAAATAAAATTATGGATTAACACAGCACGCTAAATAATTGCCTAATAAGGGCTAGGAAACGCAAATCTTTACATTTGGGTAATTGTATGTTGGACGCCTCGCTTAATGCAATCGTTTGGGTCGGGTACATTGTTACATGTGCTGTTTGGTCAAGGAGTAAATTAGAAACAATTTCTTGGCTTGGAAGAGTTACTCTTCATTTTTGTAGCACGTAAAAACGTTCCCTGGAAATTGGGAGGAGGTGGCCAAGAGGGGGAAATCCATCCAGTCCATAGTCTGGAGAAATTTCCAAAGCGATCTCAAGTGTTCTGGCTAGTCCTATTCTAAATTTACACATGCTTGTGCCGAAAGGAGCTCTGCATTATAGCGAAAGCAGCGCGGCTTGCGGCCATGCTCCAGGCAGTTGCCGAGTCCGGCTGAGAAGGGATCAGCCCAGATCTCTTCCGCTTTCCTCGTTCCACCAAGCAACAAGAAGTCGGTCAAAGCAAGGGATGGCCTCGCGATCCCTCGCTCGCCATTCTCCCGCTGCTCCCCCGATCCTTTTCCTAATGGGGGAAGGGAACCAAGCACGTGCTACGCCTTTGCTGCCAACAGCCCCGTGCAAACACGTCCTGTTTCCGACGACTACTGAAAAGACAACTCCTGGCCGATACAAAAGGTGGGGAAAGAAGGAAAACCGTCTCTCTCCTTCCCACTCACCACCACCCCCCCGGCCCCATTTTAGCCAGATCCACTTCGGTCTTCAAAATGCTTCGTACAGGAGCGAAGCTGCAGGGTGGGAGGGAGGGGAGTGGAGCATAAGAAAAGGAGAGCGAAGAGGAGCGCTCTTCCCACGGGGTAGCATAAGCTTCGCCAGGCTTCGAACCCCGCAAAGCTTGACCCACTTTCCTCGCTGCACTCGATCTCCACGCACTGGTTTTCTGGGAAGGGTGGTTTTTGTTTTGTTTCGTAACAGGACTTTGGCGGCCTTTACCCGGAAAGGGCTCTCTAGGGGATCGGGGAGGTCTGCTCGCTCGCCAGCGGGCCTAGAGGTGATCGGCCTTCCCTTGGCCCGGCGTGAAAGCCCAGGCTTCTTCCGCCAGATCTCCTTGCCTCGTTCCACGGGCCGTTTAAGGGCCGTCCCTCTTTTTTTTCCGGGAGGAGAAAGGGGAGGGGGGGGACTCCAAGTTAAGGGGCGCTTTGTGAGCTCCTCGAGAGCAGGAAAATATCTAATGCTGCTGTTGCGGTTAAAAAGATAAACCTCGCCTTTGGGACAGGATGGGGACGGTTTTTCAAAGAAAACACACCTTTAGTCTCAAGACAAGCACCTTTTACTGACTGCTCCAGCTCAGGAAATCTTTCTCTTCCCCCTGCAGCCCCGAAGCACTCCCCCTCACCCGCCATTAAGGGTCGCTTCAGCCCCCTCATCTCATTTTCCAGGAAGGGACTATAACTGGCCAGATCGGCTTTGGGGAATATTCCCCTTGTGCACCCCGACAGAAAGTGGAGCTGCTGACTGTTCTTTCTTATCTTAGTTCCTCCCCCTTCCCTCAAAAAGTCCCCTTACTAACTTCCACAGAATAAATACCCAAACCGTGTAGTCGGGAGCCAATTCTGACTACTCAATTCCGACTCTCTTTTATGGGTTATTGTGAAGTTCTACCAACTCCAGCAAAGGAAGGTTAAATTAAAAGCATGGGGTCTCCTCCCTTGATCTCCTCGAAGATCAATGTTCCCACTCCCAAAACCATCCTGTAGTCTAAATTGTTCAATTGTCATTACTACGATCATATTATGTACTACTATTATTATCATCTTCATCATCGTCTTGCAAAGAAGGGCTACAGTTTTTTCATTGCCTGAAAAAGGTTGTTTCTCTGGCATTCCAAATTGACCTCCATGTGGGATGCCAACAGGATAGACCATTTTATTTAATCTTGTTTCCACCCTATTATTCTCTCAAAGGAAAGCCAGCAAGAGCCAAGAACATTCAAGAGGCTTCTGTTCTGTGGCTTTTTCTCCACATTTCCTAAGTCCAATATTAGCCCAAAGAGAAAATGCAAACCTTTTAAGAATTCCTCTAAATTCTCTAATAGGAATTTTATAATCAATAATAATCAAATAATAATAGTGTGTGATCAACCTTAATAATACAATTATAGGAAGATAAAACCTGAAAAAGTTAGCTAGTGCACAATGGAGGTTTTAGCCGCAACAAAGAGATGATTAAAGCAGATTTTTGTATACCTTGATCTAGACAGTCCAATCAAAGTAATAAAGGAGGAGGAAAGATGTGAGAACGAGGATAGGATAACCATTTTTTTCTGCCCGATCTACCGGATCAAGCTATTTAAGATCAAGGTATTTAATTGGTTAAATTCCTATTTCTCCATCTCCCAAGACAGATGCTTTTTTTTTTTTGCAGAGAAGTATTTAGGAGGAAGCAAGATGCTTTCTATCCTGGTCAGGGAAGCGATACTCACTCAGATTCTTTATGTACAAGGAGTAACTGACAAATTTGTTAATCATAGAAATCTAAACCGATAAAAGTTTATACTGACAAGCTAATATTGCAAGAAGTTTTACTACACATTTTATACAGCAAGGAGTGGTTTTTCAGCAAGAAAGGCTGTTTTTATTCAGATAATGACCACAGATAATTACCAAGGATTTTTTGCTCGTATCTTATGAACATATGATATTTATGCCACCAATCCTCACAATTTCCACTGTGATTTCTCCGTTTAAAACATGCGCATTTATTAGTCACAAACCTAGCAGAGTTTATTAATCACACTCAGACTTTCACACACGCTAGTGCACACACACACTTGATGGGGGTGAGATGTAACCAGTGAATCTAATGTATATTTCTCTGCCCCAACCTTTCTCCCCCAAAACAATATATTTTAAAAGTATCCAAGAGCTTTCAGCCCCCTAAACCTTTAGTTAAAGCCCTGTTAAATGCAGAATTGTAATTTGTAGTTAAATATATCCCAGTGTGTTCACACACTGAAAGTATAATTGAATGTGTTTGTTGTGTAAGGTTATCAAGGAACTAGCCCATCTGGGTTAAATTAAACCAAGCTTAATAAATGGTGCCAGGCCTAGCCAAATCTCTTTCACTCTTTCTTTTCATTCTGCGGATTCGATGGAGAAAAGAACGTTCATATTCCAGGCCTGGATTTTTTCTGCAGATTGGAAGTAGACTAGTATTTGGAGCAATCATTATAAGAAGGGAATTATGAACATTTTCAGAACTAAAATAAACCCCTTTTCTCAGTATTTTGGGGAGCAATGAAGAATGTCTGAACCTTTTCATGAGGTGTACTTCAACCATGAAATATTCTCACACACACACAAACTTTTGCCTGTGCCCCCCACCTGCAAATATAGTAATGTTCATACTCAGATCACACTTGTCATACACCATCCTCTTTATAGCCAAAAGACAACATAATCCAAACAAGATTTAGGAATGGGGTATGGTGTGGGTGTGTGTGTACATGTATAGGGAATAAGTTTGTGTGTGTGAATGAGGCCGGTTTTCCCCGCAAACATGTTGTGACATGTCAAAAGGGTGCCTGTTTTGATAAACACATAATTAGTGCCAGGATGTGTGTGTGCAGCTGGGTAGAAAGGCATAACTTAGATAATAGCCAAGGCAGCACATATCCAGTCGGAGTGGATTTACAAAACGGAACTTTTAAAAGGATCATTAAAGCCTCTTTGGCTGAATTGGGGGTGAGCTACTTTGGGTGATGGGGGAGAAGCATAGAGGAAAACATGCAGCATATGTGAGTGCATGCACACACAAAGAGAGAGATCAAAATGTGAAATAAATAAGTGTAGAAATACATGGGGAAATGTGGGTTTGTGCAAGGGAAAAATGGAGGGAGGGAGAAATGATTTCAGGAGGTGCTGCTGGGAAGAAAAACCAGCCTTTTTTCTCCCTCTGCCTTGTTCCCTTTGGGGCTAAATGGGAAGGGGGGAGGGGAAGGTGGCTGTTGGTGCTTAACTACTTTTATTGTTGTGTAAAGCCCTGAGGTGAAACTCTGTGTGTGTGTGTGTGTGTGTGTGTGTGAGAGAGAGAGAGAGAGAGAGAGAGAGAGAGAGAGAGAGAGAGAGAGAGAGAGAGAGAGAGAGAGAG
>QLTV01003388.1:5810101-5824656 GCA_003457575.1 Thermophis baileyi
AAGAAAGAAAGAAAGAAAGAAAGAAAGAAAGAAAGAAAGAAAGAAAGAAAGAAAGAAAGCAAGAAAAGCAGGGGGGGGAGTTCTGGCAAGACAACACTTCCCCAGGCCAGCAGCTTTGCTTCTGTGTAGCAGGCAAAATTCCCACTCCTGGTTTTGCAAATCCATCCTTCCAGTCCAACAGTCCTTCAGCTGAAGTCCCAGACCACAAAAGAGTGAAGCAAACTTTTGAGCTTCCTAGAACTCTCCATCCCTTTGCAAAAGGGCATCCTTTGCTTTATCTGCATCCTTTTCCAGAGTCCAAAGTCACCAAGTGGAAAAAGACTGGTGGGTGAAGTTCCTAGAGAATGAATGGCCCTCATCCACAGCTCTGTAGGAGGACCCATCAACCATGTTCCTTGTTTGGATCCAACTCTCCTCTCTATTCCCGGCTGGGCCCTTTAAGGAACAAGGCCAACTAATGGGTTCTAACAAATTCTAATGGGATAAGATTCAAGGAAAGGAGACTTCAGGACAGGATGTCCCTTCTGTTTTCTCCTCCCCACCTATCTCAGAAATGGCAGCATTGGAAACTGTAGGCTCAGCTCAACTTGGGGAGATTATCTCTTATGAGGAGGGCCAACACACCTAAGGAAGGATCTGTCACTCATGGCCCAGAGGAAACAGTTAAGAAGTTGGCCATGAGTTTGGGCCAGGGCTATTACTTCTGACAACAGGCCTCTGCTTTTTTCTCCCCCATCCAACCTTTTCAACCTGAGCAACTTTTAGCTGGCTTAACTTCAGGGCCCCCAAATGGGAAAGGGCCTGAGGGGGTTGCAACCAATTGCTGGTGAAAGGCAAAAAGATCACAGAATGCAGCCCTGGGGTGGTGCACACTACCGCTTCTCTTTCTGGGTTTTCCCAATATTCTTTCTCTATAAAGATCCAGGATTCGGTGAAAAGAGAGCAGGCATATGTTCGGACCAAGACATTTTTGAGGGCTTCTTCCCCTCCAGCTGATGAAATATCGGTGCAGCTCTGACTCACCATTCATACACCATTGTTATACTAGCCATTACATTGCATCATGTAAATCTCAATGGTGGTGGTGGAGGGAATCCCTACTTCCAAAAGATCAAGACCACGTTTTGCAAACGACTTCCCCCCATTCTATGTCCCCTTCTCCCTCCCAACCCCCAGAGGGAGGAGGAAAGTTATCCATAATTTCTGCCTTGGCCCCCTCCCTCTTTTAAACCTCAGGTAATAAATGAATGAAATATTGCCTGTAATTAACCCGAGAGAGCCAGGTTCCATCCAATGCTCAGGACAGAGAGCGATTATGATTTTTTTTTAAAACTTTCCTCTCCTCATAGGATACAGAACAGAATTACGTTTTACATCCTCCGTTTGAAGAACTCTTATCTACACAGTAATGGAACTTGGGAGGAAGAAGCCGGAGCAAGGGGAGTATAAGAATCAGGGAAAGAAGAGAGGCACAATTTGATCCTTCCTTTAGGAATAGAAGGCTCCTTTTTGCTTTAAGTTTCTTAATTTACTCGAATTTCCCCCCTTTGCGCCCCCCCCCCCACAAAAAAGAGCTTTGAGTTTCCTGTGGCAAAGGGACGGAAGAAAAAAATAAATAAATCCCCGCTCTCGCCGGGCCCAGAAAGAGCAAGAAAAGGCAGGGAAATTCGTCAGTTCCAGGCTGGCTTTTGTGCTTTCGCTTTGGCCTCAGCAGACAAAACAAATCCCCGCCTCTGTCTTCGCGAGGGAGTTCCTGCGGTCGAAGAACCAACCCCACCGACTGCGACTCCCGCTCCACGCGAGGTGGAAGGAGCCCGACGAGCCTCTCTCTCTCCCACGCCCCGCCAGAAACCCCCTCTCCACGTTCTTGGGCCTTGCACCCAGCACTTAAACTAAACGGGCGCCTCCGTTGGACTGGCCCGAAGCGAAAGTAGCCCGGCTGCTTCGCTTCCCCTTGGGTGCAAAGGCGGCGGAATGAAGCCCGCCTGAACTCCCGGAGCGGCCAGAGCCCTTGCAATCCGGAGAGAGGAAGTCGCCTGCAGAGGATCCGGAGCACGTTCACCGCCAGCCATCTTCCTTTTGCCTTCTTCCCGCTCCGATCCACGCCCTCCTTTATCCGCTTAATCCTCCGGGAAGGGAACCCGCCTTTCTCTTCAGCTTCTCGGGCTCGAGGCGTCCAAGGAGCAAAAGGTCCGCGGGTAGGTCGGGGAGAAGAGGAGCGAGAGCGGGCAGGCCTGCAAGGGGGGGGTGAACTTGCCCAGCGCAGCGTTCTTGAATGGGAAGGGCCGGCCGGCCATCTCGAGCGGGGAGGGATCCCTTCCCTCAACCCTAACTTACCGGCAGGCCTTTCCCCCATATTTTTTTTTAAAAAGAAGCAAAAACCGGAGAACGATCTCCTGATCACCCTTGAGGATCACATTATCATCAATGCATTGAAAGGGGGGGGGAGGGGGGAGGCAGGAGGAGACGAAGCCTTTCCTTGTCACGAGTTCTTGGAAGAAAAGTAAAGGCGACGAAAGGGACCCCCGGAAACCTTAAGAGATCCTTCCTGGGTTCCCCAATATTTTCCCGGAGCCTTGCTTTAAAGGCACCCGGGCGATCAAGGCTCTCGGGAAGCGTTGGGCAGACGCGCGGCCCAGAAAGCAGCAGAACAACAAGGGAGGGAGGGAAGGCGGCCTTCGGATCATCAGACCGACCCAGAGATCCGGGCGTCTCCCCAAAGGGCAGGAGCAGTCCGCGAAAGATGGACTGCTCCTTGCGAGCTACTCTAAGGGGACTCTGGGCCAGATGCTTCTCTCTTCCGGCCGCACCTAAAGCTCGAGACGAGCCAGGCCTGCTCTTTCGCTACCCCTTTTTGTTAACGGAAAGTCAATGCCTTTAATTAAAAATCGTTAAATAAATCCATCTCTTTACTAGCAGAAATATACTTTCTGTACCGAGTTTGCAAAAGATATCGACAGAAACTCGAGCGGCAGGGTCCGGAGACAGTTTGATTTCACAGAAGGAAGGAGGGGATGGGGGAGCAAGAAACAATGCTTTTTAATCACACACGGCTATATATCAGATTCTTTAAAAAGAAAACTATTTTCATTTATCTAGCATTTACGGCTGTCTCCTTTAAAAATAATTTTTCCCTTGTATATTTTGTATTTTCACTGGGCAGTCTTAATGCATATTTACTCAAAAACAAGACTTACTGTCTAAAATAAGGCTTAGACCAGGATCAGTGTGCTATGACTTGTAGTATAAAGCTGCCCACTTACACAGAAGTAAATGTATTCACTCATGAGTAATCAAAATTCACAACTCTACATTGTTCATTGCTCTTCTTTCCAGAGGAAAACAAAGCAGTGATATTTAAATTAAGCAGATGAGAGTGGGAGTTAGATTTAAAATCCAGCTTGGAAATAATATAGTGATTCTAAATAAACCTAGAAATGGGTTTGAAAAGATTTTTGCAGGCAGCTTAAGAGGACAGTTTTAATTATATAAAGAAAAATGTTAGCCGTGGATGACTTCTGGTTTGATACAAAAGCAAGCTTTAAATATATTTTCTGTAAGTGGCACTGTGGCAAATTCTATTGCACTTAAGCTGTAATTTTTGTGATTATTTATTTATTTATTTATTTTGGAGAAAGGAAGTAGTGTGGGTCAAATTTTATTTGAGCAATTTGAGGTTTCCAGGATAGGAGGCTTTGAAAAGTAGAAAAACATGGACTCTTACATTTGTAATTCAATTTTTAAAAAATAATAAATTCCAATGCTCTACCAAGCAGCCTGAAGTTTTTTTATTTCAGAATTGTAACAAAAAGGGTAATATATTTATTTGCAAAGGACTTTGGCTTGATGGAAGCCTGCAAAAATATGTGGGTAAATTCCCAACCAAATTTTGAATATATTTAAAGACAAATGAGATGATATCCATTAGGAAAAGATCTATGAAGCTTCCTTACTTCTTTTAAAATTGCTTAAAAAGAGAAGTATTAGTATATAGCTTCTTCCTTCTCCTTAATAAGTACAGTGGTATCACTTGAAAAATAAATTTAGTTTTCTTCAGGTAGTACATTTTCAGTTAAAGTAAAAATGGGACCTTGGAATAAATACAGAACAAATTATACTTAAGAGGATAGTACTATATTACTCTTTTGTTTTTGTTTTCTTTATAAAACACTTTTCTCTTGGAAAGAGGAATTTAGCTAATGATGTGGGTTTTCAACGTCAAAGTGCAAGAACCTTATAATAAGTTACATGAAAGGAGATAAATGCAAAATCGCCCTGGGAATGGACTTGCTGTAACAAAAAGAGCCTGCGAAGTGGGGTGGAAGGAAAAGGCGACATTTTTTCCCCACTTCAGAATTAAATCGGCGGAAACGGCGCTTCCTAATAAAAAGGAATATCAAGAAAGACAATAGGTCAAAATAAAAAAAGGGGAAGAGGAGCAATTCACGCATGCAAACGGCAGACACGGACGCCGCAATTACTTACAGATCGCTGCTTTCCTGGGTCAACGTTCCGTTTAACACGCCACGGACACCAAACAATCCAAAGGAAAAAAAACCGACCTCACGGCAAAAAAATAAGGGCACCCAAACAGGAAGGGCACCCAACCCGAGCCATGGGTGGAAAAAACAAAACAAAAAAACCGCCTTCTTAAGATACGGCTGAGAGAAGTACACGCGCGCGCCTAATATGTTAGAAATTGGCTTTTCTTCCCTTCGGCTCTCCTTTCCCGGAGCTTCTCTTGGCCTTCTCTGCCTCTGGAAAGCGGAAATTGAGGACGGCTTTTGCATGTGTGCGCCGAGATCCCAGCTCCAGCTCCCCCATCCCTCCTCCTCTCCTCCTCCTCCTCCTCCCCCAGCCGCCGGGGTGTTTGAGAATCTGGTTTTACGACGACGGCCCCGGCTCTGCCGCTATTATGAATTTTGTCTTTGGTCGGTAGTCTTTTGCTCCAGCTCCAAGGTCCCCCTACCTGCCCATGTGGAGTAAATCCATTCAATTAGGGCACCAAGACGGAGCTGGAGGCTCTATAATCACAAATTTATGGCCGGATGACGTGCCTCTCTCTCTCTCTCCCACAATGGAGACCAGTGACATTAAACAGAAAATTGATGAGAGAGAAGCGAAATCTAATCTCTTCTTCCCACTTCTTCCACGCCGCTGCTGCCGGCTTGCTTCCCCCCCCTTGTTTGCAGAGGGAAAGGAGGGGTGCTGCCGGGGGATGGGGAGAAAGGCTTTTCGCTCCTCTTGGGGACGAGAAGGGGAGCGGGATAGTTGAGGTTTCCTCCCGACCCCGATCCCCGGCATTTCTTCCTCGCCCGTTCGCGATCTCTCTACTGCACAACCGAGGCGAGCGTTGGGCTCGCTGAGATGTGGATCAACCGAGTTCCAATATTCTCTCTCTTCTACCCCCCCCCCCGCAGCCCTCCTCGAGTCGAGGCCAGCGGGGGCTCCGAGGACTTACCCGATTGGGCTCGCGCTTTTTAGTGTGGAGTTGCATTTTCTTCCCGGGCAAGGTATCAGGGGGTCGGGGTCTCCCGTTTTTCCCAAAGCGAAAAGCCCGGGTGTCCGCTGCTAGGCCAAGCTTTGAGTGGAGCCGAAAGGAAAAGGAAGCCTTCCCGGGCAAAGCGGGGAGTTTGGGGTCTGCATTTCAGCCCGGCTGCATTCCGCCGCGTTGGAAGAGAGGAGCTCCCTCGGCGTCCAACCCGCACGCCCGGCACAGCGAGAGGGGGAAGGGGGCGGGCGGGGAGCCCTGGCAAGGATCTACTTGGAATCGAGACAAAGTAACGTCCCTGTTGCAGCTGCGAACGGCGCGGGGGAGGGGGAGGAAATCCCGGCTCCTCCGCGTTCCAAACAAGAGGAGGAAACCGAGGCTCGCGGTGCTCGGGCCGCTTCCCCAAAGTGGGGCCGCGCTCTACTGCCCCGCCGCCGCCCGATGCGGAAGCCCTCCGGTCGGCACTCCCGGCCGCCAGCTCCTCTCCATTGCCTCGCTCGCTAGCCCGCAATGTAAACCACCTACGGCAGCTGCCAAAGAGCGGGGGAGGTGGGCACGCGGGGAGGGAGAAATTACACTGTCCAGAGCTTTGCCGTTTGCTTTCAACTTTTTTTTTTTTAAGGTGTGCGTGTCTGTCTTTCTGACCCCCCCCGGCTTCCCCTCCCCCCATTCCCTCCCAATCTCAGCGTCCTTGTCTGGAACAAGTTTACAACTCCGCTGCTGTTCCCGCACCTCAGACATAATAGCGACCGAGATGGATCTTGCCTTCTCGCTGAGTCTGCATTTTTCAAAGGAGCTCCCGGGTCTTCCCTCCCCTCCCCCACTTCTTTCTGTTTAAGCTTGGGAGGTCACTGACCTCACAAGGGTGGAGTGGGAGGGGGGAGACAACCGGCAGGGGAGCGCGTGTAGCGTCACAGTCCTGGCCCCCATTAGATCTGCCTTTCATCTCCCTCATTCTGATTACACGCGCGCGCGCGCGCACACACAAGCTGAAGGAAAGAAACAGTTCGGTAACGGAGCTTTTCCCCTGCATTATACTGTATATTAAAGGCAACCTTCCCCAACCGAGGCCCCCAGGTATGTTTGGAGGACAGCGATAAACATGCTGGCTAGGAATTATGGGAAACATAGTCCTGACATATTCAGATGGTACTGGATTGGAGAAAGCTGACTCATAACACTCTTCCCTTATGCTTTGTATTAGTCTCCTAAGCTTCTCTTTTCCACACCATGTTTTTGTGTGGAAGAGGTGACCAATACTTTCCTTTTGCCTTTGAAAAACCCATATATGATACTTTTTTCTTCTTCCATTCAATCATATCTCCAAGATTCTCCAAGACTGCCTGGATAGGTCCCTGCAGTTTTCTTGGCAAGGTTCTTCTTCATAAATGACCATTGCTTCCTTCCTGGGGCAGAGAGAAAGTGACCGGCCCAAGGTCACCTACATGGCCTTGTGCCTAAGATGGGACTAGAACTCACAGTTTCCAGGTTTCTAGCCTGGCACCCTAACCACTAGACCTTTGTTATATGTTAGTCATTCAGTTCCTTTCACTAGAAAAGCCCCATGATAAAGATATGAATGTTACAAAGTGGTAGGGGAGTCTCCATAACCAAAGGGAAAGGGTTTCAATTAAACTAGGCTCCTGGCAATTTCACAAACATGTCAGGGTTGTCTTCTGGGCCACAAGACATAAATGGTTTGCAGGTTCCTTCTTCCGGGATGTTTTGCAGCTTTCCAATCTAGCCTGGAATTCCCAGGTAGTTTCCTACATAGATGGACTGGACTGCAAGACCAAGAGCCACCATTGGCAGCTGCACTTTTGCCATGTCTGAATTGTGCCTAGTTGCAGAAGGCAACTAAAGAGAATTACAGAAAGGATCTTTCATGATGTACAAGGTAAGAAGACTCTCTTTTTAAAGCAGCGGTTCTCAACCTGTGGGTCGCGACCCCTTTGGGGGTCGAACGACCATTTCACAGGGGTCGCCACACGCGTTAGCCCGCCATCTTGATGCCACCGTCACTGCAGGGGTGAAATGCTCCCGGTTCAGCCGTGCCTGCGGGTCGCCAGATAGCCGGTAGCGACAGAAGCGGGAGACTTTGCCCACCCGCCCAGACGCCGCCATTTGGGTTCTTTTACCCTCTGCGCATGCACAGAGGTAAAAGAACCCAAATGGCGGCGTCCGGGTGAAGTCTCCCGCTTCCGACGCTATCAGCTGTCCGGCGACCTGCAGGCAAGCCCAAACTGGGAGCATTTCGCCCCTGGTGCCACGCCCCCTTTGTCACCTCATCCCGCGCGGGGAGGGGGTCGCGGAGGCGGCGGGGGGGGGTCACGGCATTAGAAAGGTTGAGAACCACTGTTTTAAAGGAACATCCTGTAAAGTGGGATTCCTATTTGGATAACATGCTGTTCCAGCTGCATAGAGTGTTAAACATTCTGACTTGGTTTATGCACTGTGCTAAACCACAGTTTAACCATCTTTTGTGTCAAAGAGCACCACTAGCAAGTTTCATATGACATATTGAACCAACCTATTCATTTCCCCCCCCCTCGGCTAAGGGATTGATTGGGCCTTTGAATGGAGAAGGCCACATTCCAACAGGGAGTGGAGGGGAACATGACAACTAAATTTGATTTGATTGAAAATTCAAAACAGCTCCTCGGATTGCTATCTAGTCGTCTGTTTGATCATTTCCCTCTTCTGTCACATTCTGGAGGTCTCAAGGAGTGCACCCAAGGTTCAAGGGGGCATCCAGCTGCAGGCTTCAAATTGCCTACTCTTTTACTAAGTAATATACTGTGACTTTCCAACTACAATATGTTAAGTCAAAACTAGCAATAGCATGGCTTAGCAGAAAATGTAAACCCAGTCTGTATTTGCTTAATTTCTTAGACTGTGCTCCTGCTTGGGGGGGGGGGAGGTTGATAGTTCTCTGTCCCTTTTAACCTTCTCCCTTCTTTTCACAGTCAGCAGTGCCTAGACAAAGAACTATTTATTTGGATGGGAGAAGTGCCCCCCCCCAAAGCTTGTGGTTGGTTACCTGCTGAGAAGCCTGAGTAGACAAGGTTTATCTTTTGTTTCTTGAAAGGCCTCTTCCACTGAATCCTTTCCACACAATAGCATAACCTGGTGAACCTAGTTAGTGCCTTTAACATTCCCTTACAAAGTGCTTAGGAAGGAGGGTTCAGTCTTTAGACGCTTTCCTGATTTGTTAGCTTAGCCTGTTACATCAGATGTGGAATTTTGCCCTGATTGGGCCGAGCAACAACCAATATCCTCAAGCTGGCTTACATTTATCCACCATATTTGATCAAACTTTGAGGATAATAGGGCTCTGCAAACCTAAAAAAAAGTTCTGCAGACCTCATGTGAGCACAATCCCCCTCTGTTTTTAATAAAAGCATTTTTTTTTTAGGCTTGCGTGAGAGCCTGAGAAAAGATGTGGCTGCTTTAAGAGTAGTATTAAGGAACTGAGTCATTAAAGCAGCATCATTTTTTCCGGTAAGTAATTGTACTTGTGCAAGATCTGGAGCAGGGTTTTTCTTTTGTTTGTTTGGAATTACTTTTGAAGTGTCCTCAGTCTAGAGGATAGTGCTTAGAATAAAGGACAAAAGAAGAAGGAGGGCCAGTATAATAGCATCCAAATGATCTCTCTCCAGCTATCCTTCCTCCACTGAACTCCAGACAGATTCTGAAACCCCTGCATTGATGCAAACAAGTAATATGTAATTAATTTTGGCATGCTGACTGTATTGATTTTATTTGGAGCTCTCTGTGGGTGATTGCTGCGTTCCTTTATTTTTTCAATATTTCCCTCAATGGCCTCTGGATATCTAGAGACTTAGCTTCATTGGTTTAAAAAGGAACTGCCTATAAAAAAATTTCCCCCATGTGCAGGACTACATAACTACCTAGGACCCTTCAACATGGCAGTGTTAAAGAGCTATTCCCCAAGCTGCATAAAGTGGCAGGAAAGGCTGCTGTTATAAACATTGACCACTGCACTTCCAACCCTAACTTGGCCTTGGCAACGAAGCAGAATAGGGGTTCTGTCCACAAGAGAAATGGGGAAGTGTGTGTGTGAAACGTTGCCTTTAGTACCAGTTTCTGGGAACAGAAGATCCATGGGTCTTCTTCGGTTAAATCTCCAACCTATGGAGATCGTTCGATGAGAATTGGGAATGCCATCAAATAGCCATTCTACTCCATTTACCTCCCCCTGCTTATCCTGCCCCGTGTCAAGAGGAGCATCAGGAGGAAGAAAAAGGGGAAATGGGTTTTTTTTTTAATGCCAGATTTTCCAGTTCCAAAAGATGGGCTTTCTCCATGCTTACCTACAGTAAAGGCACTCTCCATCTTCACTTTCCTTCCCAAGACACTTCTCCATTTACACAGAACGCTTCCATAGAGTAGGATTTGAAGAAGGAATGGCTCACTCTCTCCTTAAGAAGCCATTGCTAGATCCAGTGGAACTGGATATTTTTTATTTGGTCTTCAACCTTCCTACTTAGGGAAGGCTATTAAGAGGGTGGTAGGACCCAAGTGCCGAGCAACAGGCTGAGCTCCCGTTCCTTGCCCCAGCTCCTGCTCACCTAGCAGTCTGAAAGTATGGAAATGCAAGTAGGTTAATAGGTACCACTTTGGTGGGAAGGTAACAGCATTCCGTGTACCTTTGGCCATGATGGTGAACCTATGGCACGCGTGCCAGAGGTGGTACACAGAGCCCTCTCTGTGAGCACGCGTGCCGTCGCCAGCTGCTCTTGTGGTTTCTGGTGCGTGCATGTGCGCTGGCCAGCTGGCCAGCACGCATGCATGCACCGGAAACCCAAAGACCAGGTGGCTGGCACGCACATGCGCACCAGCCAGCTGGTATTCGAGTTTCCGGGGCTCTGGCGTGCGTGCACATGCACGTTCCGGTTTGGGCACTCATTGCCGAAAAGGTTCGCCATCACTGGCATATAGCCACATGACCACAGAAAATGTATTTGGACAATGCTGGCTCCCTCAGTCAAGAAAAGGAGATGGGCACCGCACTCTAGAGTCAGATATGACTGGACAGGGAAATCTTTACCTTTAGGTTTGAAGCTCCAGAAGGTCTGGAGAAGGTAGATTATCTAGATCCATTTCAAGTGGTTTGCAGGCTGGACTATAGTACCAAGATAGCATTGACTGCAGTTACTAATGATCTCTGCTTGAGTCAGGATGGGAATGGTGCATCTGTCCTTGCCTCCTTCATCAATCTTTTACTGACCTTTGATACCATTGATAATAATATCCCTCTGGACCAGCTTAGGGGGTTGGGAGTGGGAGCAGTCTTGCAGTGGTTGTTCTTACATTGAAGCCAGTTGTACTTGGTGTTGGTGTTGCATTGCAGGATGCCTCAGGGTTTGTCTCTCTCCCAACTCATCTGGGTGAGGTCATTCATTGGCACAGTTTGAAGCATCAACAGCATGCTGATGATACAAGGCTGTATATCTCAGCCCCAGGCCTTGCAAATGATACTGTTAAGGTTCCTTCCTGCTTCTGGATGGGAACAACAGTTTTCATTTAACCCTAGTAAGACTGAGTGACTGGGGGTTTAGGGGTGCCTCAGAACTGGACATTTTCCATCTCTGACTCTGGACGGGGCAGTTCTCATTTACGACTTACAAATCCACTTGGATTGATAGCTATTGCTCAAGGAGTGGGTGGCAGCCATGTCCCCCAAGGCATTTGCACAAATCCATTGTATATGCCAATTGTGCCTGTTTGTGGATCAGGAGCTTCTGCTCATGATCAGTCATGCCTTATTCACCTCCCAGTTGGATTTTTGCAATGTTCTCTACACGGGGCTGTCTTTGAAGAGCATTCAGAAGCTGCAGTGGATCCAGAATGCCACGACATGGACAGTTTTGGGCACACCCCAGTATGATCAAATAACACCACTGCTTTGTGAGCTGCACTACTACTCAGTAGGCTTCCAGGGGCAATTCCATGTACTGGTTGCCACCCATAAAGTTATGTGGGGCCACCTATCTCCAGTTGCCTCTGAGCCTCCCACCAGATCTAGCCGGGTGTCCATGCTCTGAGTCATCTAATGGGAACCAGGAAGCTAGGTTTCTCTGTTGTGACACCTGCCCTAGGAAGCCTCCCGCCTGAGATTCAAGTGGCTGTGACCTTGTTAGCCTTCTGGAAGGCCTTGAAGTCCTGGCCTTTCCGCAACTGCTGGGGTCAGTGTGTTAGCCGAGTCTGGTATGTATTGTGATGAGTTGTGAGATTGCTTATTAGGAGCTTTGGTGGCATTTTATTGTTTTATTTTGTATTGCTATCTTACGCTTTATGTGCTGTTGGTGACTCGTGTCCACAAGACTGAGAGAGGAATCATAGACATTCTTTACACCAATACAAGGTAGCGTAATTATATTATCCTGAAGACCCCTTCAAGGAAGGAAGGAAACAAAAAAATAAACTGTTTTACTCCTCCCTTCCTTCCTTTTACATTCGCTCTGACTAGTACAGGAACTTAAGGCAACTTACGTCTTATTCCCTTATGCTATGTTCTCCTATTCTGCAGGGAGGGCTGAGAGAGAATGACAGGCTGGAAATCACTTGATGAGCATCTGTACCTGAGGGTGGACCAGAACCTGGGTCTTAACTATTACACTATGGTTTGGAGCATCTAAACATTTCAAGCAAAGCCAAAATGCTCCTATCAGTTCCACTTGTTGATTTTCCTAATGGCTAACTAACAACATGATGATTTAGTGTGGTGTAGGATTCCAGCTTTTGTCTTTAAAAAAAAAAAGACAAAATGTTCCATTAAGGGTTGTGACGTTAGGCAAGGAAAGATTGTCTGGGTAATATCCTCTTATTTATCATCCTTTTAACATCATGCCTTTTTGCATAAACTCTATGCGATGTATTTGATAATCATTCTTGTCTTATCTTTCACATGCAACTTAATGCTGCAGGACATCTTTTATGAGTCCCCACCCAAATGTTTTCTTTTAAAAACCTCTTCTGGAATTTACCTAAAGCTCACCATTTCTCCCATTATTCTGGGTAGCTCTTTGTGGCCATTTTGGATGGACTGTTTTCCAATCCAGGTGGATTGTGCCTGGTACGCATAATGCTTTCTGGAGCCTGAGAACGGGATACAGATGCCACTATTTAAGCTAAATCAAATTCATGTTCTGCTAGGACAATGAGTTAAACAGCATTGAAATCATCTTATTTCCATTTAGATGTGACCTGAATTAATCCAAATAGTGCTTAAGATTATTACAGGAACTATCCAGAAAAAGGAAAGAAAAAAAACCCTGAATCATTTATTTGACGTACTTGTCTGGACATTTCTTCTTTAAATACAAAGTTTCTAAGAAGACAGAGAGATGTTAAGAGTTTATAACAATTCCCTACTTCCCCCCAAAGTCACAAGCAACCAGATCCACATGTGAAAGGCTCCAGTTGACTAGTTTATTGTATTCTACCTATACTACAAGAATCTCCCCATACTGTTCACCTTCCCTTGGGGACAAACAAATAAGATTCATGGAGCTTAGGAGGGTCACTCTCTTGTGGCTGCACAACAACTCAAGACTAATTCCCTGCTTGATCCCTCCCCCTTGTCTGGCTAGGAATTTCCCAACCTCAGTAAAAGAACTAGAAACTTTAAAACTTCCACTGAATATTGATACCATTTGTCTTTAAAGGTAGTAGAACATTGTCCTTTTCTTTCCTCATTGCTGGTATTCACTTATAGATCCAAAGCAGATTAAACGCAAATTTTCCTACCTCGTGCTGTCCAGATGTGTTGGGTTCCCAGAGATGCCTGACCATATCAACTAGGAATGTTGGAAATTGTAGCCCAACCTTACCTGGAGGGCACTGAGTGGGAATGCTAGAGAAGAATGTGTTCCATAGATTAATGAGAACTAATTTTAAATAGGCTTCTTGCATCTGATGATGTGTAGTCCATAAAAATGTGTGTGATAATGAGTTTCTTAATTTTAAGGTATGACTAGATTCTTTGTTGTTTGCTTGCAAAAGACTAAGCTGACTATCTCTCTAAAAAAAGTTCAAATCTTTGTTCAACTGAAAAGATTACTAGACTTGGAATAATCATCCAAATACTGGTAACAACCAGCAAAATAAGTTTTGTAGAAATGCTATTGGCAAAATATTTTTAAATTAATTTTTTCTCTGGACTAGATAAAGATATGGTTTGCTTAAAATATACTTTTGGTTTCAAGTTAAAACCACTACTCTTAGGTTCTGTCTTAATGTTAGAGCTGGACAGGTTTCAGGTTTGTTACACTGACTATATTGTGCTTAACCAGTTCTAAGGTTTACCGATCAGTTAGGAGAAATAGAAATTTATTTATTTATTTATTTATTTATTTATTTATTTATTTATTTATTTATTTATTTATTTATTTATTTATTTATTATTTACATTTCTATGCCGCCCAACTCCCAAGGGACTCTGGGCGGCTTACAGCAAAAATATAAAAAACATTAAAGAAAAACATTATAAAAACATTATAAAAACATTATAAAAAAAAATTTAGAAACCCATGCACACCATTCATGGCCGGATCTCGCAGGATTACAACAGCGAGATCAACGGCAAGATCAACAGCCCCAGGCCTGCCGGAAAAGCCAGGTCTTCACCGCTTTCCGGAAGGCCAATAGGGTGGGGCCAGTCTGGATCTCAGGAGGTAACTGATTCCAGAGGGCTGGGGCAGCCACAGAGAAGGCCCTCCCCCGTGGACCAGCCAGCCGGCACTGTTTAGCTGACAGGCCCAGGAGGAGACCAACTCTGTGGGATCTTACCGGTCGCTGGGAGCTATGTGATAGAAGGCGGTCTCAAAGATAGCCTGGTCCTGAGCCATATAGGGCTTTGAAGGTAATAACCAACACCTTGAACTGTGCCCGGAGACCAATAGGGAGCCAGTGCAGCTCGCGGAGATTTGGTGTAATATGTGTTTACCTAGGTGTACCCATAACAGCTCGCGCAGCTGCATTCTGGACCAACTGTAGTCTCCGAACACTCTTCAAGGGTAGCCCCATGTAGAGCGCATTG
>QLTV01003388.1:5826207-5866382 GCA_003457575.1 Thermophis baileyi
CTGAAGTCTAACCTCAGCAGGAAATGATCTGACCACGACAAGGGAGAGACATCTATATCCCTTAATTCCAGATCATGTCTCCACTGCCCCGAGAGGAACACCAGGTCAAGTGTGTCCCCCCCCCATGAGTCGGACCCTGAACTACTTAGGTCAGGTCCATGGTTGTCATGGAAGCCATGAACTCCTGAGCCACATCCGAGGATTTGCCAAGTGATGGCAAGTTGAAGTCCCCCAGTACCATAAGCCTGGGGAACTCCACCGCCAACCCAGCTATTGCCTCTAGCAGTACAGGCAGGGCTGTTGTAATGCAGCTGGGAGGCAGGTACGTCAACAAATAACTTGGATTAAGCAAGGATAGCTTTGAGCATATTCATAGCCTTGAGATTTATTTTACCACCAGTACTGAACTGAGCTTAGCTCGTAAATGTGCCTTTCTAGTTACCATAAAGTCTATTTCAGCAGTCTAATTTGGATGGGAAGGTTGTTGTCATTGTTTATTTTCAGCTGAAAATGGCCCATCTATTACAAATCATGCAGAAATCTACAAGTAGAGTGAAATTTACTTTTCCCCACACCTTTATTCCATTGTATAGTTGAGTTCCTCTGCACCTACTACTGGCATGATTATATTCTTTTGACTTGTGGGTGAAGTGCTAGAGCATAAAGGCTTTATTGTACAATTACAAGCCTAAATTGGATCTTCTGTGCCCCAACCTTATTTCTACATACCACATAAAAATAGTGGAATTAACATAGAAGGCTTGATCTATGCTGGCAGAGATATAATAAGTGGACAGTCCAGCTGAATTCACCTGGATCAGCTGGACTGTCCACTTATTATATCTCTGCCACCATAGATCAAACACCTTCTATGTTAATCCCACATCTACAGTACATCTACAGCAACTCCGAATTCTAGTTTGTTATATGTTGTAAGGAATATCCTTCTGGGTTCGGTTCCAAGTGGGGAAAAAGACACTGGAAGCATGGTGACTGCTTGGAAAGATGGTTTAATGGTGGACAGCAGGACCACATGGTCTGAGGTCCTGGGGAAAAGGGGGATCACATGCCTTGAAGATGTTGAAGAAGAGAAGGGGCTTGCTGAGAGTCCCTGAGTTTTTTATACCCTCTGTTGGGCCCCACCTTAAGAGTTTCCTGTTCCTGTGTAAGAAATGTATCCCATTGGCTGTCAGACTCCCAGGGGGCGGGGGTCTTAGCTAACTCTGTAGGCTGTCTCTCCCAGGCTTGGTTGAATCTTGCTGGGTGATGTAATGAAGGGGCTTGGTTGTGCCATGTGGTGAGGTAGATAATCCTATTATGTTCTGGAGGGTCATATCTTAACCCCATCACCCTGGAGCTGGAGGCCTTTTGTTTTGTAGATAGGCTGGTCCAGTCTTAATGTGCACCAAATATCTGTCCTATCTTTGTTATGTAGAATAGACTGCCCATTGACAAAGGTGGGGGCTACTAAGAGTGAGTCTTTTTCTGCCTAAAAACATGTTTCTCCATTTTCTCATCCATATAAGATTCTGCCTTTTTAAATATTTCCTAAAATATTTCATTCCTCTAGGAGGGGGGTAGGTGCTAACTTCCTACAACAGGTGGGTTGTTGGTGTTTTTGGGGTGCCAGGATTTTTGGTTGTTGTTGGTTTTTATGCTTTTATTATTTTATTATTGCTTGTGAATCACATGAGGTTGTTTTTACATAAGATTGGCAGTTTATAAAATTGATTGATTGATTGATTGATTTCAGCAGCACAAGCAATGGTTGAATGAAAGTTGGAGGTAAGGTGCATAGGAAAAGATGCTTCTTTCTAAGCATCTCTCGTTTGAGAGATACTGCAGTAAACACCTCCAGAAGAGGCATTTTCTGATCTGCCATGGCATGTATGGAAACTTCCCCTCGGTGGCTTGGTAGAAAAATCCCTTGTTGCTTTGCATTTCTATCAAAGGCTGAGAAAACCAGTCCTTTTGAGAGAATCCTCCCTATGTAAGTTGTATAAAAGAGCTACAGGAGGAGGCCAACCCTGCCTTTTATGGATGGCCAATAAAGACCTGTTCTCTGCAGCAAACTTCACTGGGCACCTCTCTTGATGCCCATACAGGCAAACCTGTTCAGTTCCCCAGGCTTTTAATCCTTCCTGTACAAAACATGCCTGCCATTGGGGCTCATTTTCAATTGTGCTGTTTTTCTATTGCTGCATTTTACAGTTGTATTTTTGTGGGCTCTGAATTTTTTTAAAAATCCTTTAATTTTCATTGTTGATATTTATTGGCAAATTCTATCTTCATGTCATTTCATTTCTTTATTGTAATGTTAAGTATGTGAAAATGGACAGAGGAATTTAGTGCTGAGTAAGTATAACTTGTGGCCTCTGGGCTGCCTTCTTTCTCCAAAAACCTCAAGTCCGGCTTCCAAAGATTTGCCAAACTTTATTTTATTTATTACAAAAATGTGCATGTCAATTAATTCTAGGCTAATATGGACTCAAAATGTAAAAATTCCCTACTTTAAAATAAACAGAAATTAAAACAAAGGGGAATTTAATCACCAGTGAACACAACACTGAGCAAAATGAAAACTGGTCTGTGCATTCATATTAGGTTCAGAATGAGTGGTCTAACAAGGTAGCCTTTTCTACCTTCCTAAATTGTAACTCCACTGTGATTTTAATGTGACAGAAGGAAAAATAATCAACATCCGATTGGAGAGTAATCCCATTAACAATATTTAACTTAAATATATAAATGAAATCAAATCAAATGTTCCAAAGGTGTTTTTTTGAAAGGCAACTGGACTTTCTTTGTTGTTCCTTGAAGATGTTTCACTTCTCATCCAAGAAGCATCTTCAGTTCTGATTGAATGGTGGAGAATGGAAGGATTTATATTCCTTGCAGTCATCTGGTTGTTAGCACTCTGTCTGAGAGTCATTGAGGACACTTGGAGGTTTATTTGTGCCCTCAGGGTCACCTGAATAGTGCAAATGGATGTGGAACCTTCTTGGAACTGCTGAAAGGACTGTGTTGTAAACAAGACATAGGTTGTGTCTGTTGAGAGAGGGCTGTTTAATTTACCGTCTACCATCTTCAAAGAAAAACAAAGAAAGTCTAGTTGCCCTTTGAAAAACACCTTTGGGACAACCATGACCTGAGAATCTCCATAGACAATCAAAAGTCGTTTAATCTCTGGCACTTCCACTGATTTCTAGAGTGTGGTCCCAGCATATCCCTCAAGGGCCGAGCTGAGGCTTCAGTCCAGTATAAAGCCACCTGATGAATAGCTTTATCTTACACATAGCCTGTTGCCAAATTAAAATCTTTATGCAACACACTAAGGTTCATTAACTTTAGAATATTTTTCTTTTTCCTTCCTAGTTTCTCTATGGTGCAGAACACTGCTGACAACTCACTTTTATGAATAATTTTTTATTCGCACGTTTCTCTCTTTTTTTTTAAAATGAACTCCTGCAAGTGATTCTTGTTAGAAAGATAAATGGATAGGAAGATTGCCTGTGAGTGAAAGGGCAAGGGGAGAAAGAGTCTGGTGAAGCTGGAAAAGGGATGGTAAAACTGAGGGAAATCCTGTTTGACAATAGGAAGGACAAGGAAGTGGTGCTCCTGCCTTGGGAATGGCACCGGCAGTAACTGTCTGAAAACATGACCATGCCCTTTGTTTCCTTCCTGTATTTCAAAACCCAAATTGTAAAAGAAGCATCCAAGCATTAAGTGAAGACAATACACTTAAAAGAGGCTAAATTTGCATAGCATATTCAAGTTTCAAAATATGGTAGCTGACACTGGGGAAGTCTTGCCACTGATCAGAACCAAGCTGGCCTCTAGGCAGTAATCAGCCTGTTTGTGAAATTAAGCTGGTACCCTTTTCCTATTTCCTTGTCTTGTTGAACCCCTGCTGTTTAACAGGCTGGAAGGTTGTCAAATTGTGTAGGTTCAGAATCTTTCCTGGAGTTCTAGCAGTGGCAAGTATAAGGCTCACAGAGATGAACGGGCCTCCGATGAGTTTTGGGACTGGCACTTTCATGCGTACATTATCTAGAAATGCCCCTTCTTCATTGTGGAGCACAACATTTCTGGAGGCAAGCTTTTAATCTTTCAAGGTTGCATTTATTCTTCTCACTTAGATAGATGTCCCTGTTATTCTGATCTCTGATGAAGAATCTGATTTTCTGAAGGAAAGTTGGAATTTTTGCAGACACAATTACTGAAGGCAGGACTACTGTGCCCTTAATAATTTCTCCCCCACCGCCTTGCTATCCTGTTCCCACACCCCGCACTATCCAGCTGGTGTTCTCCCTTCATATTTGCTTTCAATCATCTCAGCCTTGTCATAATATTGGAATTCTGCAAATCTCTAAACATATTAATTAGCTGGAATTAGGCAAGTCATTTGCCCACTGCTTCAATTCCTTATCTGTTAAAGTAGGAACAGATAAAAATCTAGGGGTATTTTAAGGAGAAAGGACAGAACGAACTGAACAACGCCTTAACTAAAGGCAACCTGATATATACTTACCAAGGGGCCAGACAAGAGGAGTTAAGGTAAACTGTGAGGCTATGAATCCTAAGCACATTTATAGTGTTTATGTACAGATAGTCCTCCACTTACAACAGTTCATTTAATGACTGTTCAAAGTTGCAACGGCACTGAAAAAAGTGACTTATGAGTGTTTTTCATGCTTACAACCATTGCAGCATCCCCATGGTCACACAATCAAAATTCAGCCACTTGGCAACTGACTCATATTTATGACGGTTGCAGTGTCCTAGAGTCATGTGATCGCCTTTTGCCACCTTTTGACAAGCAAAGTCAATGGGGAAGCCAGATTTACTTAACAACTGTGTTATTAACTTAATAACTGCAGTGATTCACTTAACAACTGTGGCAAGCAAGGTCTCAAAATGGGGCAAAACTCACTTAATAAATGTCTCACTTAGCAACAGAAATTTTGGGCTCAGTTGTGGTCATATGTCGAAGACTACCTGTACTTGAAAGTACCTTTTGCTGAACTTAGAAGGTCTCACTTCCTGATTTAGAAGTGGCCCGCCCACCAATGTGCTAAACTGAATGTGCCCAAAGAAGCGATGGCAATGACAGTAGATGTATCTTAACTCAGGGAGAGGCTGGTTCCTATTGAAGGTACAAATGGGAATCAAGCAGCCAGACTGTAAGACTGTATCAAGACACACTGTCAGTGCTCATAACTTAATCTGAATGTTGGATTGGCTTCCCTTCCTGCACCCCAATCATATAGATTTCATACATGGCCTGCCAAAATTTTTCATTGCTATGAAGATGATCCTCATGGCTGAGTTTTCCAGTTGAGCACTGGAAGGCCAGAGCAATTTTTCCAGGTCTCCAAGTGGTACATTCACACAGTGAGGAATAAGTCCTCTTCTGCCGGGTCTTTTCTTGCATATAGCCCTAACCTTTTCCTTATCTAGGTGTTCACTGTCCTTCTTAAGCATTTCTTGCTGACACGTGCAAGCTGAGTTTGGCAGCATCTGTGATCTGAGTTCTAGAACAAGGGTTGTGGCCCCAAATGGGGGTCGGGAAGAAAAAAAAGAACCAACTTAACGCCTATTAGCCACTGCCATTGTATCAGATGTGTTAATAATCGGGTTTGCTAATGCAATTGCTACCACGACGGGAAAATCCGACTGGAAAATGTATTAGAGCAATTATCCCTCTTACTACCTCAGCCTGGTGTAGCATTAATATTCAATTTTGATGTGGAAGTCCTATTATGTTAATGACTTTTGTGACAAAAGTCGTTAATGTAAGACTTTTTCCTGAACAGCACAGCGTTAGCTAGGTTGAATACCAACGTGACATTGGGTAAGTCTAATAAGATAAAACAGAAACATTCCACCGGTGCCCTGCGCAGTTTCTTAACGTATTCCAAAGATGCTAGCGAGAGCTGCCATTACCTGGCTACAATGGGGAATGATATACACTACAAAGTCAATAATTCGACAAGACTCTGCCTTGTCTAGCGAGAGCTCCGGTTCCTCAAAACCACAGCCTGTTATTAGCATCTTAAATAAAAGCCTGTGGCAAAGGCAGTTTGTTGCAGCTCTATGATTATAGAAATAGCCTGTCCAGTTGTACTACAGGGCTGTTTAATTTGGTGTCCCTTGGAGCAAGGTTTACAAGCTGCGCCTCATTACAAGACATATCAAGCCGTTTCTTTAACCCCCAATTTCTGAGCCTCCTGCCTAAGTGTGCAGCGCACTGTTCTAAATTACAGGTGTTCCAAAGGAAAGGAAGTCACAGAGAACGGAACTTTGCAGATAACTCTGAACTACATGTCAGGTTGGCCCATTAGTCACGGCCTGTCATTCACTTTGCACAGCCCGGCCAATGGAGCCCAGCACCATGGATGGATTTTCCCCTCTCAAAAATTGCTACTGAGATAGGGATAGGGTGGGGCTGGAGCTACACTGATGGGCTTTGTCATCCCAAATAGGCAAAGCCAAACTCTCGAGGACATGGAAACTTCTCAAGATTTAAACAGTAATTATCCAAGTATCAAGTCAGACTACAGTACTGCCTGAAGCAAAAAGAGCTGGGAATTCTTTCAGGCTTTCAGCTTTGAGTGGACGTGGGCTTGCATATCTCAATTGCTGCAACATAGATGCAACAGATTGGAAAACTGAATTTGGTTCTCTTATTTAGTGATGGTGAAAGACCATCTTTATGGTCATCTTTCCTTCATCAGTTGTGACTTGCTTGATGCCAGCAAATGCTCACGATTATCCAGAGTCAGCTTTGTCTAGTGGTTAAGCATCAGAAATTCTGGGAGTTGAAGTCTAAACATCTTAAACTTGTCAAAGTTGAGAAACACCACATTACAGTGTAAGCCTTATCAGAATGAATGAGAAATGGTTAGTGGTTAGAGTGCAGTACTGCAGGCTACTTCAGCTGACTGTTCAGCAGTTCAGCGGTTCAAATCTCACCAGGCTCAAGGTTGACTCAGCCTTCCATCCTTCCGAGGTGGGTAAAATGAGGACCCAGATTGTTGGGGGCAATATGCTGACTCTGTGAACCGCTTAGAGAGTGCTGTAAAGCACTGTAAAGCGGTATATAAGTCTAAGTGCTATTGCTATTGCTATTGCTATAAATATGCAAGGTGTCTCGGTCTTAGTTTTCTTCGCCTGTTCCTTTGAACAAGACTTGGTCTAGACTGCAGAATCTATTAGCAGAATGAAGACCATGCTATCCGATCAGCAGGAATATTCTACTTGGTCCAATTGTTACTTCAGTATGTTTGGGGTTTTTTTTTTTTTTTTTTTAGCGTATGGCACGTGTTAGCCAGAGATCACCGAAGTGGCTGGCTGCCTCTGTGAAAGGAATTTTTTTCGGGCTGTGTTATCTTACCCGTGGGACGCCTGAATGCCAGTAGGCAATCGGGGGAGGCTCCTTTCCTGTCCCTACGCGGTTTATTCGCTCACAGGAATCGAGCCGCCAAGCTGTCGACCTCAGCGGTGCACAGGCTCAGTGTCTTACCACGGGAGCCACCGCGCCCCCTTACATACTTCAGTGTGTAATCCCAGCCTTTTAAGAAATCCAGTTTCCTTACTAGAGTTAGTAGTTGGTGAATTGTTGGTGAATTTTAAATGGAATAAAGGAACAGAAGGTACAAGGACAGTGGAAACAACCATTATATTTCTAGAAGTCTATGGAAATTTTCAGCCACCCGTTTTTTTTGTTTTTCTCATCCAAGATGTTTGGTGTTTTTTTTTTTTTTGTTTTTGTTCTTCTCATCCAAGAAAAAGCTTCTTGGATGAGAAGCGAAACGTTTTCAAGGAAAAACAAAGTCCAGTTACCTTCTGAATAACTGAAGAAGCTTTTTTGGAGTGGGCTGTCTTCAAGTCAGCCATGACTCTTAGAGATTGCCTGGACAAATCTTTCCAATTTCCTTGGCATGATTTCAGATAGTTTGCCCTTGCCTTCTACTTCCTGGACTTAAGAGAGAGGGATGTTCTCAAAGTCACCTAGCTGGCTTTGTGTGTAAACAGGACTAGAACTCACAGCCTCCTGGTTTCTAGCCTGGTGCCTGGTGATGTACATTTTTGGTTGGTGACCCTCAACAGGGCACCAAACACCAGTGCACCAATTCTGAAGTTTGCACAATTCTGCATCTTTGCTGTAGCCCATCCACCCACTTTCTTCTGGCTGTTGATGAATGAATTCAGAAATTGGAGCTCCGCCCGTTTTTTTTGGTTTTATAATCCAAAATGTTTGGTGTTTTTTTTTTTTTTGTTTTTGTTCTTCTCATCCAAGAAAAAGCTTCTTGGATGAGAAGCGAAACGTTTTCAAGGAAAAACAAAGTCCAGTTGCCTTTTGAAAAAAATACCTTTGGGGTATATTTCTATGACCAGCAACAATGATGCCAAAATGATGCTACATGCACAGTGACATCACCTTGCAAATGTCACCATTATATACTCATAAGAATGTCGGTCACTGCAATTGTGTCATCGTCATTTTATGATTTGTCTCCCTCACCCCCTTGAATACCCATGTGACTTTCCCTTTCAATTACTGATCCGAATGAGAGCTAGCAATCAATGCAGAACGTGGCTCATGGACTCCCTTCTAGCCGTGCCTTTAAATGTTGGTGGCACCGATGCTGAACAACTGTGGTTGGGTAGGCTGCCATTTTGCCTTTGCAGTTTATATATGAGAGACTGCCTGGCTGGCTGGGCAGATCAAAGATCTTGTTGTCGTCTCAACATCAGAGCTACAGTCCTCATCTGATGTGCAAATGCAATGAAACAGGGAACAAATCATTGTGAAGTCTCCCGCCACCTCCCCCCACTGCCTGGCTATCTTTGCTTATAGTATGCTTCACTGTGCATCTTTCCAGACATTTTAAAGGTCAGTGTCACCCGTGCAGGTCTGGGAAAGTTCTGAACGGTGTGGCAGAGCGAGGATAATGTCCCCAATTCATTATTCTGACTCAGGCCCTTTTCGTTTCAGCATTGAATCCCCCCCCCCGCGCATAAGTCTCTCCTGTTCCTGCCTCTTCTTCATCTTCGGGGTTCTTCTCCCCCCCCAACCCCAAGAAACAAAACAGATATGTGTAGTCGGTAAGATGAAGTGCTCTCTGCTAATGTCTACCGAGGATTCTGCCCAGAGGGCTTTGGCAAAGTGACTGCGCTGAAGATGCTCCGAAGCAAAAGAACATAAATGAGTTTAAGAGACACCTTGATTTATTTCTGGAGTGGAGCCAGAGGGTGAGCTGGGAACTGGGAACTTAGGCATCTGGTGGGAGCTGAAAGGGGAGGCATTAAAGACTGGGGAGGGACAGATGGTAGCATTTTTTCTTTTCTTTTTTTCAAAAGTAGGTTTTCTCCATGATTGGAGTGGAGTGTGTGGGGTGGGGGGAAAGCATCAGCAACAATTAGCCACAAGCTTCCTTTGACCTATTTGAGTCTCTTTATTCGCTTGTCTGGGTCTTTCCCAATATTATCCCAAAATCATATCCATCCAGCTGGAGGCCAACCAATTCTGCAGACGAGTCCCTGCTTTTAGCTACTGCTGGGATTGCTTGCTACATAAAGGTCAGCCAGCAGGCAGGCAGCTGGGGTTCTGCTGAAGGAGGGGAGAACAACGTGGGCTAACACCAAACTAACCAGGCATGTGTCAGGTCCCATTTTTCTCTCTGGTGCACCCAGAAGTGCTCAGAAGAACTTTGGTTTTGTTATATATAATATATATGAAAACAATACCAAAGTTCTGCAGTGGATATATATATCTCCACTGCAGGATGAAGGCCTTTTCCACATGTTTCCAACTAATACAGTCCTGAGCTTTCTTTTGCCAATTGGGCCGGCAATACTTGCTGATGTTGTCGATCCATCTTGTTTTAGGTCTCTTTTGTGGACTCTTTTTATCAATTGGGATCCATTCCATGATTGCCTTGGTCCACCTGCCATCAGTTCTTGCTGTGTGATTAGCCCATTTCCACTTCAATTCTTTTACTCTCTTGATGATATTGTATACTTTCGTTTGCTTCCTAATCCATGTGCGGGTCTTTCTATCTTATCTTGTGATGTTGGGCATGTATTTTTCCATGGCTCTTTGTGCCACTCTTAGCTTTTGTATCGATTGTGAGGTTAGTGTCCATGTTTCACCGGCATATGTTAGAGCAGGTAGCACACATTGTTCGAAAACTTTTCTCTTCAGGCATAGGGGGAGGTTGTTCTAGAAAATTATGCTTAGCTTGCTGAATGCCTGCCAACCACATTTAACACACCGTTCAATTTCCTTTATTGTATCACCTACCATTGAGATCCGTTGACCAAGGTATATGTAGTTATCTACTACCAGTACATCTAGTTCTTCTCCAGATACAAAAAAAATTCTTTCTTTAGTGAATTTATTAAACATAACCTGGCTCTTTTTCAGGTTTATTTTTAAGCTAAATGATTCTCCTGTTTTGTGCAGCTTTTGCATGTGTCTTTGTAGCTCTTCTGCGTCTTGTGAGAAGAGAATATCATCTGCAAATCTTAAGTGGTTTAAATAGGCGCCATTGATTTTTATTCCATCTTTTGCCCAGTCTAGTTTGCGAAATACTTCTTCAAGGCAGGCTGAGAAAAGATAGGTGATATTGTATCGCCTTGTTGTACACCTCATTCTATGTTGATTTCCACTTTAAAATTATTAAGGCAAATTGTTGCCATTGTTTTTTCATATATTGATTGTAATAAGTTTATGTAAACAGTGTCTATGCCTTGGTTGACCAATGCATTAATTATTGCTTGCTGGAATACTGAGTCAAATGCCTTTTCATTGTCAATGAAAGCCATGCACAGAGGCATGGTGTACCCGTTGTGCCTTTCAATGACTTGCTGAACAACCTGGATGTGATCCATTGCGCTGTAGCCACTTCTGAACCCTGCCTGCTTTGGCTGTGCATCATTTAATGTTCTCAATATTCTTTTTGTTATTATCTTGGTGAAAACCTTATAGATGACTGAAAGAAGGCTTATTGGGTGATAGTTCTTTAAATCATCTTGGGCCCCTTTCTTGTGTATAAGAATCACTTCAGCATATTTCCATGTATCGGGTATCTTTTCTTCTCTGAGGCATCTTGAGTATAGTTTTGCTAGTATCTTATATAAACTGTGACCACCAGGTTTCAGCATTTCAACTGCAACACAGTCATTTCCTGAAGCTTTGCCATTTTTCATTGATTTTATGGCACTTGATACTTCCTCCACTAGGATATCTGGCATTTTTTCTTTCGTGGGTGTTAGTACTTTTGAGTGATCTTGATCTTTGTATAGCTCTGAATAGAATTTTCCAATTATTTCTAACATTTCCTGTCTTGTTCTACACACAAAGCCATCTTCATGTTTTATTGCAAAAACCTTCTTTCTTGTATTTATAAGCTTGCATTTTGTTCTATTAATCCCTTTGTTTTCTTCAATTGCATTTTTCACAAGCATCGCGTTAAACTGATGCATTTCTTCTTGGATACATTTTCTTATAGTCTTGCAAAGTTCAACGTACTCCAGCTTATTAGTGAAACTTCTGGTATTCTTCATTGTCCATCGTTTTTTTCATTAAATCAATAGTTTCATTAGAGATTTTTGATGGTACAAAGAGTTTTTCCGGTGGTGCTGTAGATGTAGCAGATTCAAGGATGTTTTTGACTATTTGTTCATTTTGCTCTGGAATGTTCATCTCTTCCAAATCTTGCAATAGAGCAAAGCGATTTGATAGATTAATCTCAAAACCGCTGTTCTCCTTTAACAGCTTATCACTATTCATTTTTGTGTTTTGTGACGTCTTTATCATTTTCATACTCTCTTTTCGACAGTCTATCTTCACTTTAGCTCGTACCATCCTATGGTCACTTCCAATGTTAAAACGATTGATGAGAGTACAATTGCAGAATATGGTTTTTATCACTTGACATGATGTAGTCAATTTCGCTTGTGTACCCTGATGGAGTCTTTCATGTCCTTTTTCTGCTGGCTTTTTTCTTGTAAAATGAGTTCATGATATAAAGTTCCTGTCCGTCTGCAAAATCTACAAGTCTGTCGCCTCTATTATTTCGTTCACCACTTCCAGTCACTTTTTCTCCAGGTATTGTTCTTCCTGTTCTTGCATTAAAGTCACCTATTAGTATTTTGTATCGGCATTTTTCTTTGTCTTGAAAGTGGGCCACATCGTCGTAAAACTCTTCAACCTCATCATCACTATAGTTTATTGCTGGCACGTAAGCTTGGATGATATGGAGATTGTATTGTTTGTTCAATTGAATGATGCGTTGGGCTACTCTGTCTGATATACTTTCAAATTTTACTACAGAGTCTCTCAGCTTTTGGTTAAATCAGGCTGACTTTGGACTTTGACATAGGAATGAATGGTCAACATTCAAACAATGACAACAGACACTCAACTAGAACAACTGCTGATTGAACTCAACAATATGCATTGGGACATCATTGAATTATATGAAACACAATGAAAAGGTTGAAAAGTTGAACTTGATAGGTCTGGGTATTTACTCTACACTAGAGGTACTGAAGATGGACAATGTGGCTGAGTTGGTTTTCTCATCAACCAAAAGCTGAAAGACTCAAGGCGCCAAACATATGCAGCACACCTTCCTCTTCCTATTTTCCCCACTACAGCAACCCTGTGAGGTGGGTTGGGCTGACAAGAGTGACTGGCCCAAAGTCACCCAGCTGGCTTTCATGGCTAAGGTGGGACTTGAATTCATGGTCTCCAGCTTTCTAGCCTGGTGCCTTAACCACTAGAACAAACTGGCTGTCTTGCTAGAAGAGAATAAAATGGGAGAGATATGTCAAGGGTCCTCCTATATTTTGTCCATTCTGCAATTTCTTGTAAATATTTGTGTTTTTTCTCCTCTGCATACTGAGTATGCAGGTCTTCCTCGACTTAAAATCATTTGTTTAGTGACTGTTTGATTACAACGGCACTGTAAAGATAGATTTCGGACCAGTTTTCACACTTATGACCGTTTTAGCATTCCCCATGGTCACATAATCAAGAGTCGATTGCTTGCCAACTGGTCATGTATTTATGACAGTTGCACAGTCCTGGGGTCATGTGATCACCATTTGCAAGCTTCTTGGCTGACTTCCAACAGGCAAAGTCAACAGGGGAAACCAGATTCACTTAACAACTGCATGACTCCTTAACATCTGTAGGAAAAAAAGGTTGTAAAATGGGGTTCAACTGATTGAACCACTGTCTTGCTTAGCAAATGCAAATTTTGGGCTCAGTTGTGATCATAAGTCTCAGGCCTCAGGCAGCCCACCCCAAATTTTGAGTGCTGTCCAATGAGACCTCTTGAAATTGCTATGAAACTGATTTCTAAAGTGAGACTACAGAGGACAATAATTGCCTGGAAAGCAATTATTTTAACCACCTTTGATACCAATACCTTTTAAACGTGAATGAAAAGATACTAAATTGACTTCATCTACTATTTTTTTTGAAGTGCAGTCTATAGAATGTTGCTCACAAGCCAAGTGTGGTCCTTAATCCAGGACATGTTGTAGGGTCTAGGTTAAAGAGAAAATATCCTCTTAAAAATAGGAGGGGAATCATTTGTGTGGTTAATATTAATCTTTTTAAATGAGGCATCAAAATATAGCCACCATATGTAGTTTATATGTAGCTTACTAAAGGAGACACTCCCCTGGAGTGAATCTTTGAATCTCCTTGAGAACCTTGGTCCACTACAGCTAGTCCTTGACTTACGACCACAATTGAGCCCAAAATTTCTGTTGCTAAGTGAGATATTTGTTAAGTGAGTTTCTTGCCACAGTTATAAAGTGAATCACTGCAGTGGTTAAGATCAGGGGTGGGTTCTAACTTACCTCGCTGCCGGTTCGCTTCCTCCCACACCGCGTGGCCGCGCCTCGTGGGCGCGCGCAAGAAGCGTGCGCGCATGCACAGTGCTGAAAAATCAAAAAAAAAATCCCCCCCCCCAAAAAAGCCAAAAACAAGATGGTGACGCATGCACAGTGCTGGAAACTCGGCTTCTGCGCATGCGCAGAAGAAAAAAAACCCGGAAAAAAATTCAAAAAAATAATAATTCAAAAACATAAAAAAAAAGATGGCGGCGCCGAAGGACCGGCACCGACAGAACCGGTTCTGTGACATCACTGTGACGTCACCAGCGGGTCGCTACCAGTTCAGGCGAACCGGTCCGAACTGGGAGGAACCCATCTCTGGTTAAGATAGAAATACGGTTGTTAAGTGAGTCTGGCTTCCCCATTGACTTTGCTTGTCAGAAGGTGGCAAAAGGGGATCCCGTGACCCTGGGGCATTACAGCCATCATAAATATCAGTCAGTTGCTAAGTGTCTGAATTTTGATCACAAGACTATGCGGATGCCACAATGGTTGTAAGTGTGAAAAACGGTCATAAATCCCTTTTTAGTGCCATTGTAACTTCAAACGGTCACTAAATGAACTGTTGTACATTGAGGACTACCTGTATTGAAATCTTTGGAAGAAGGAAAGTGGGTGGACATCTGGACCATAGCCAAACAGTACTGCTTACTGGCAGCTACTAATACCCTGCCTGTTCTGGAACAACTCTACATGATGAAAGCTAAATGATTCAGCTGAATAGCAATGAGATGCATTTGGTCTCTTGCAAGTGTGACCTCACCCTGGTCTTCCAGCCATGTAAGTGGAGGCCTAACATACTTTGACATCTGGATGGTCTATCTCTCAGGCAGTTGCGGGGAACACTCCATAACCTGTTGCCTAGTCCTAGTATAAAAGATTGACTTACAGAAGCAAAAGGGTGGGAAGACTTTGGCTTTTTTTCTGGATCGTTATCGCCAATGTTGAAGTTGTAACTGAGTCATCCACCCCAATGGAACTGCTTCCTAATATTTCTTCAAATAAGCAAGGGAGGGGATATAGAATTTCCATAGCTCTCTTCCTGTTAAGTGTGTAGGTTTTTTTTTTTTTACAATAATTGCTTGCAAATTCCTACCAGTGAACAAATGAACATCAAGAAAAGATAAATTGTACACATAATGTCTGCATAGACCTGTTAGCAAGAGATGTTTGTTTACTGTTCATAAAATGAACCAGCGAAATCAAACTCACCCACAATTCAGCTATAACAGGCCAAATATCTGAAGTATTCTTTTTTCTCCTCCAATACTCAAAACAATATAAGGCAAAATTGAGCTGACTCCCTGCTAAAAAAAAAAAAAGTGGGGGGAGGACAAAATAGAGTCTTAGGAAGGATTGGGCAGATAATGGTACTGACATTTGGGGCAAAGAGATTCACTCCTTCTTGTGAAGGAAATTTCTGTAAGGGAACCACTCTTTCAAAGTGACTACAAGAAAGGGCAGAATTTTACATGTAGTTTGCATCAGTTTGTTTCATTTAGAGATAGAATTTTCAAAATACAATCAATATAATCTTGACATGGTAGAGAAGAATTCATCCAAGTGAGCTGCCAGCTCAAGTTGACAGGCAACTTCAAGGGCCTCTGTCTTTCCTTCTTTCTTAAATCAGATTTGATTTGAACAATCCTTCATGTAGGGGAGTATTCTATTTTTTAAAAAAGGATATATGGATTCACTGCCTACTATTATTTCACAGAGGATGTTACGCATGCTGACTAATTGTGTGAATGTTTTATTTTAAATATAGATGATTTTTTAAAATTTTTTTAAATTTTTTTAAATTGTTTTTATATGTTTTGTTTTTTTATGATGTAAGCCGCCCAGAGTCCTTCGGGAGTTGGGCGGCATATAAATTTTATAAAATAAATAAAAATAAATAAAATAAAATAATTCTTGCATATAGCCCCATGGGACACCATACATAAGATGAGATCTAGCACCTTAGGTTTTCTTGACTGTGTTCAGAACCAGAATTCTGGTTGAACATTTCCCTTTCCTAACCCTATTACTGTTTCTGGATTTCAAGACCAGCTCTTCCCACCATCAGAAGTTTCCATGTTGAGAAGGCCAAAGCAAAGATGTAGTGTGGGTGAACAGGCAACAAGCTGGGGGAAGGAGGCAGCCCTTGCAGCCCTTGCAGCCCTTGGCCAGACTCTCAGAGGAGAGGAGTGTCTATGGAGATTCTCAATCATCCAGGTCATGGTTATCCCAAAGGTGCTTTTTCAAGAGGCAACTGGACTTTCTGGTTTTTCTTTGAAGACGTTTTGCTTCTCATCCGAGAAGCTTCTTCAGCTGAAGAAACTTCTTGGATGAGAAGTGAAACGTCTTCAAAGAAAAACCAGAAAGTCCAGTTGCCTCTTGAAAAAGCACCTTTGGGATCTCAGATAGGAGAACATTAAATCAGCATAAGACACGGTTTGTTCTTTCACTGCTCAAACAGAGAGGGAGGGAGAGAAAGAGCGGATGCAAATTGCTCTCCTCATTTCTACTACCGTAGTCCAACTTGCTACCCTCAAGGGCATTAAGATTCTAAGTGGTTCCAAGCTCTTTTGAGACAGGACATAAGACTGGATTGTGGATACATGTAAATAGCGATATCTAACATGATGCTGATGCTGAAACTGTTAGATGGAACATCTGTAAATATCATGTATAATAGAGCATCAATCCTGTATGATGTTTTTGCATTATAAAATAAATTGTTTTTTAAAAGAGCAATTATTCTACTTTTTAAAAAATTCTATATACAGTGGAAAATGTCTTAGGGAAATTAGTTTATACTGTATGTTATTGTAGAGTGTATTATATTATTGTACATTATTTGTTATGTTTTATATTTTGTACACTGCCCAGAATCCCTTAGGATTGAGGCAGTCAATAAAGCTTATAAATAAAGGAAGATGGCAAGAAAGGAAAGAATAGGATCAGGGACCCAGGTTCAAGTCTACCCTCAGAAACAAGGTCTTTCCTGGATGACCTTGGGCGAGGCGTATGTCATAGGGTTGTTGTCCCTCTGAGTTCCTGGACAAAAGGTGGGAACAAACCAATAAATAGTTTAATCTGTTTATCTTTTATTCTAAATTAATCTAATTTAAATGCATGCATGGCAACAGATGGACCCATAAGAAATAGTTTCTTACACCAACAAGGTTGATCTCCCCTAACATGGAAAGAATGGTGAAATATAGAAAAACCTAGGTCCCAGTTGGAATATTATAGCAATAGATTGTATGAAATATCAGCAATTTTGATGAATTTATGCAAATGAATATTATGATGGCAGTAGAGATGAAAGTAGTAACAACCAAATAAATAAACACATTTTATATTGGTTAGTCAGTGCACTAGTAGCTGCATGTTAGATGGTTGCATGTCAGGAGAGTGGCAATGCAACCTGCAGTTGAGAGAGGCTGCCATCAGTCCCTCGTCATGGACAAATTACTTCCTATTAACCATGGAATTTTCTGCCCAGAGGATTATCTGGGTCTAGGCAGTTGGGGTTCAGCCTTGTATAGCACTGAGACGGCATTGATCACATTTGTTAATGACCTCTGACAGGCTCTGGGTGAGGTAGTATTCCATCTTTGATCTCTTGGCAGTTTTTTGTATCATTCATTGTATTTTTCTGGGCCAGTTAAGGGAGGGTGAGAGAGGAAGCACTGTTCTTTGTTGGTTCTTCTCTTTCCTCTAAAGCCTGTTCCTAACAGTGTTGTTGGGGAAGAGAGGTCCAGTCCTAGGACCCTGCTTTGCAGGGTGCCTCAGGGCTTGACTTTCTCCCTACTTCTTTTTAACATCTATATGAAACTGTTGGGTGAGGTCATGCATCAGCATGGAGTTAAGCACAATTGGTACTGTATGCTGATTAAATTTAGTTATACATCCTGGCCCTGGGCCAGTCAAGTGATGCTGCCAAGATGCTTTCCCAAGACCTGGAGGTTGTTTGGGTCTGGATAGGGAAGAACTAGCTTTGGTTCACCCATGATCTAATGACTTTCCATTGTTAACCCTGAATGGAGTTACAGTCCCCCATTCAGAGCTGGTGCACAACTTGGACTCATGGCTTCATCTCAAGGAGCAGTTAGCAGTTGTATTTCACACAAATGCATCTTGTGTGCCAGTTGCTCCCATTCTTAGATGAGGAGATGCTGCTCACGGACGCTCCCGCTTCACTCTCCTTCTGAATGAACTATTGCAACATACTCTACATTGAACTGACCTTGAAGAGTGTTTGGAAGCTGGTCCAGAATGCAGTGGCATGTGCAATTAGGAATATGTCACGGTATGCCCATGTGTCACCCCTGCTATGGAGTTGCAGAAGTTTTCAGCAGGCTTCCAGATGCAATTCAAGCTGCTGGTTGTCATGTTTAAAGGTCTACATGGCATGCAATCAAGTTACTTGTAGGACTGTCTCTGCCTATTTCTGCTCACCCCACCTGATCTGGCAGAGAGGGCATGCACCATGTACCATCTATAAACAATGCCAACTAGCAAGTTCCCAGAAATGTGTCTTTTCTGTCATTGTCATCCAATCGATGGAATGGCCTCCCTACTGAAATATGGACAGCCCTACTCTATTGGCCTTTTGTGATGGCCTGGCTTTTTCCCCAGGCATTGTTACTCATTTGGGAGCTCTGGCATTGATGTATGTGTCCAGTGGTTTGTGTTTTTATTGAGCCCAGAAGAGTTTTCATTGGTTTTTGTTTCAGTGTGATTCTCTGTTTTTTGGGTGTGCATTGCCCAGAGTTTCTTGGATAGATGGACTCCACATAAATTGAAGTAGCGAAGAAAAAATAAACTGTGAATTGCATTAGAGATTAAGAATAATTGCTATCCTACATTACCAAAATTACAAAGAAGAGGAGTCAACCTATTCTCCAAAGCACCTGAAGGTAGGACAAGAAACAATGGATGGAAACTAATCAAGGAGAGAAGCAACCTAGACCTAAGGAGAAATTTCCTAACAGTGAGAACAATTAGCCAGTGGAATGGCTTGCTTGCAGAGGTTGTGGGTGCTCCATCACTGGAGGTTTTAAAGAAAAGATTGGCAGCCATTTGTCTGAAATGGTATAGGGTCTCTTTCTTCAGCAGGGGGTTGGACTAGAAGACCTCCAAGGTCCCTTTAACTCTCTTTCTGTAACCATTTTAAACTAGTCTGGCTTAGCCAGCCACCATTTTATGAATGCTGGAGACTATAGTTAAAACGACCTAGCGAACAATTCTCAACATCCCTGTTTTAAAGTGTATTGCAAGAGGAAATTATGGTAGTTAAATCAGTTCCATGCTACTTTAACATGTGTTATTTTAAATTTGCAATGTAGAAGTGACCATAGTCAGACCATGTAATGTCCATTCACCAGCATTCTCCTGGAAACAATTATAGATAAAACAAAGCACAATCAATCAAGGAAAAATTCTCCAAGGACACCAGTTTTAAAGCTTTTGTCTTAGAAGCTCACTTTGAAATCAGAATGTTTTTAAGAACTGATTGTGAATTCCTTGAGGGCTGGGCTGTTTGTCTGAATTCCCATTGCTTTGTATCACATGCTACCCTTCACATCTGCCTCTGATCATGCTCATAGAATAAGGTTCTATAAGGAAACACAGCTGCATCATTGTATTTTGTTGCATAAGAATAAATGACAAACACATCATAAGGAGCGGCCTAGAATCAGCCTCCTTATCTTTTAATAAGTTTGGAAATTACTCACTCTGATCCTTTCATGAGGTTCTGCAGAGAGACTGATTCATTGTTCTTAAGTACTCCTTGCTTGAAATGCAAAGGGATAGGCCTCCTGCATGTTTAATAAACAGCTAGAAAACCTTTTGAATTTTGAGAGTACAGTTTGGGTGCTCTCCCAAGATGGTTGCCAGGGTGATGTGGCCCATCACAGATGTCCCATCTCCTAGAAGGCAAACTCTTGAGGATGCTTCTCATGTTCCTCTCTAAAGGTCCAGACAACACTTCCTTACACCACAGATAACTTTTTGGGGGGGTGGGAGGAAGGGTACATGGCCCCACTCCAAACAGAACATTGGACAAGAAGCACCCACCATTTTGTCCCCCCCCCCAAAAATGGGTCTCAATAAAAATGAAGCATTCTTTCAGAGCATGCCTACTTTCCTTAAAATAAATAAATAAATCATTTCTTGAAATAAACTAAACTAGAAAGCCCACACAGCATCAAGGAAAGTGTCTTTGGGCATATTAGCTATTTTTTGCTTTAATTATCTACCGGTAGGAGGTGGGCTAAGCCTAAGCCGTCATGGCTTCTGGGGCTAGTATGCTCCACCCTGACATTGAACATTGTCTGAACATTTGTACACTCACATGTACACATGCAAAATTCACAAAGGCAGGTTTTTCTACAGTGCAAGGAGAGCTATTTTATGTGCAACAGCAACACAAAGCCTTTTTTAATATACTCATATCAGTAGAAATCATATTTTATACTTTGCCGGAAGCAAAAACATAATACTTTTTCCATGACAGAAAACTCAGATACAATCTCCCATTTATTACATCACCTTTCCTGCATTCAATATCAGGTATAAACACATACAGAAACTCTTGCAAGTGCATAAAAACCAAATGGGTTCATCTATCACATTAGCTTAATCATGACTTAAGAGTAGAAGCCCCAATTAACTGGTTTTACTGATTACATTAAGCAAGAAACCACAGGTGTTGAGCTACTGCAGTAACCTGAACAGTACGTGATCTAAAAGACAGGGGTGGGTTCTGGATCCTTTTGCTGCCGGTTCGCTCAGGGTCGTGCCGTGTGTGCGCGCGCAGCAATAAAAAAATAGCTTCTGCGCATGCGCAGAAGCAAAAATTAGCTTCTGTGCATGCGCAGAAGCCAAATCCAAGATGGCGGCGCCCACGGAGACACCGATGGAACCGGCTCTGTGACGTCATCACCGAGTTACTAACGGTTCTAAAGAACCGGTTAGAACCGGTAGGAACCCACCTCTGCTAAAAGACAACCAACCGACTTCCTTATGGCCTAGTATACTATGTGAAATCAGAGAGACTGTGTCTCAAAGGTCCAGGCAACTGGACTTTCTTGGTTTATTTTTTTCTTTGAAAACATTTAGCTTCTCATCCAAGAAGCTTCTTCAGTTGTTGGATGAGAAGCAAAATATTTTCAAAGGAAAAAAAAAACCAAGAAAATTCAGTTGCCTTTTGGAAAAAAGCACTTTTGGGACAACCATGACCTAGATGATTGAGAATCTCCATTAGATGTTCAGAGAGATTGTTTTTCTCCCTCAGAGAGGAAGGGAGAAGATCAGTTGAACAAGTCAGTTGGCGACCTGAATTGTGCTTGTAAAGGCTTTCTCTGGTGACTTTGGGATCTCAATTCCACTTAGACCAGGGATGTCTAACCTTGGCAACTTTAAAAGCTGTGGACCTCAACTCCCAGAATTCTTCAGCCAGCCATGCTGGGAATCGAAGTACACAAGCCTTAAAAGTTGCCAAGGTTGGACACCCCTGCATTAGAAAATCTAGCATGACTATGGCAAGGTATCACGGCAATTACAACCTAACATTTCTTGAATGCACCAAGTTACTTATTGTTGTCTTCAGGGAATTATTTACCAGCAATATTTTTTATAATGAATAAAGATCAGATGATAAAACTCCTCCTTCCATATTTTTTCTCTGAGTCTAGAGCTCAGTCCTTCTCTCCCTCTATTTGCCCTGAGATCTGATTCCATCGAAACCAAGATCTTCAAGCATGAGGAGAACTGCAAGGGTCTCACATGGCCGGGGCCATAATAAAAGGACACATACCCCAAGGTACAGACTTGCAGGGCAAAATCAACTCTGGTTGACAACTTTTAGCTAATTCTCAAGGTGTGGAATGTCTCTTCACTTCCACAGAACTGTAAGAATCACAACTGCCCTTAGCTAATCCCCAACGTAGCTTTGCAGATACATCTCATATGCTACAACATGTTTTATAGATCTGCAGGGCATTGTATTAGCTGCTGTTGTTATGCCTCCAAAATTCACTGCCTTTCAGAAGCATGGAATTTGGACCTAATTCACTACATCTTCTTCCTCTTCCTCCCTGTTATTGCTTTATTAGGTTTACAGAGCAAAAATGAAAGTTAAGTTTTTATTTTTTAATATTTTCCTCTTTAATATGTTATCACAGGAAAGGGTAACTAGATGCCTTCTGATGTTTTTGACTTGAATTCTGTACAATCTACACATATTACAGAATAACAGTTGGAAGGGATCTTGGAGGTCTTCCAGTCCAACCCCCTGCTCAAGTAGGAAGCCTAATACCATTTCAGATAAATAGTTGTCCAATCTCTTCTTAAAAACTTCCGGTGTTGGAGCATTCACGACTCCTGGAGGCAAGTTGTTCCACTGATTAATTGTTCTCACTGTCAAGAAATTTCTCCTTAGTTCTAGGTTGCTTCTCTCCTTGATTAGTTTCCACCCATTGCTTCTTGTCCTGTCTCCAGGTGCTTTGGAGAATAGGTTGACTCCCTCTTCTTTGTGGCAGTCCCTTAGATATTGGAACACTGCTATCATGTCACCCCAGTCCTTATTTTCATTAAACTAGACATACCCAATTCCAGCAACTATTCTTTATATGTTTTATCCTCGAGTCCCCTAATCATCTTTTTGCTCTTTTCTGCACTCTTTCTAGAGTCTCAGCATCTTTTTTACATTGTGGTGACCAAAACTGGATGCAGTATTCCAAGTGTGGTCTTACCAAGGGATTACGAAGTAGTATCAGCACTTCAGGTGATCTTGATTCTATCCCTCTGTTAATGCAGCCTAGGACCATGTTGGCTTTTTTGGCAGCTGTACCACACTGCTGGCTCATGTTTAGGTGATTGTCCATTAGGACTCCCAAAATCCCTCTCACAATTACTACTATTGAGACAGGTACCATCTATACCAATGTGTTCTGCCCCAGCTACGGATCCCAAAGAACGCAGCACACACAAAGTCTGTATAACTCGTAATTTACTGAGTAAGGACTATTAATAAGCTTTCTTAGTAGTCATTCAAACACAAATACAGTTTAAATCAGTCTTTTCTGAACATCGGCTGTTAATTCAACTTCATTAACAGCCGACAAGAGTTCAAGGAAAAATAACTCTATTCTGAGGAAACAGTCTTTCCGATAACAGTAATCTTACTGTGGTTGGGCAAAATGCCCAGAAGTAATTAGCAGGAAAAATGACAAGAAAGATAACAAGAGCTGATCACGACATGAAGAAATATAAACGAATGTTGTTTCCTGCAATTGGACTCATTCGTTGTCATCCCTTAAATAGGCTAAGAGAATGGCCAATTAGTCCCAAGCCTTACTCCTGATGAGACGACCTCCTGAGTAGCCATTTCTGCCTTTTGGCAGCTCTGCGCGCTCGTGCATTGAGAAGAGGCTCCTCCTCTTCTTCCTCTTCACTTGTGGGAGCTTCTGGAGGTTCTGAAGGCCCTGGCTGAATCCCTGCCTCTGGCACCAAGTCCTCCACAGCGTCCTCACTGTCCGACCCGGGTACCAGATGCACAGGCCACTGGCGCATCACCTCAACAGCCTCCTCACTGTCGGAATCAGCTACCAACTCTACAGTCTGCTGGCGGGCCACAACACAATGTTGGCGAACCTTTTCGGTACCGAGTGCTGAAACGGGGGGGGGATGTGCGCACGTTGCGGAAACTGGAAGAGCAGCCGCCCGGCACATATGTGCATGCCAGGAAGATGATCTGGTTTCTGGCACACGCATGCACACCAGCCACCTGGTCTTCATGCGTACATGTGTGCCAGAAACCGGAAGACCAAGTGGCCAGTGCGCATGCATGCGCTGGAAACCAGAAGATCATCTTCCCGGTGCGCACATGTGCACCGGGTGGCTGCTCTTGCAGTTTCTGGCGCTCCCGCGCATGTGAAGACCAGGTGGCCAGCGTGCCAGAACCCGGAAGAGCAATGGGTGACGGCTCGCGTGCCTGGAGAGATGGCTCTTTGTGCCACTTCCAGCACGCGTGCCATAGGTTCACCATCACGGATCTATACTATACCTGTGCATTTGACTTTTGTTGCCTAAATGTAGAAGCTTACTTTTTTCACAACTGAATTTCATTTTGTCAAATAGGAGCCAATGTTCAAGTCTGTCGAGGTCCTTCTGTATCTTAAGTCTATCTTCTGGAGTATTGGCTATTCCTGCTAACTTAGGTGTCATCTGCAAATTTGATGAGTTCCCCATCTATCCCCTCACCTAAATCATTGATAAAGATATTGAAGAGTGCTGGGCCTAAGACAGAGCCTTGGGATACCTCACGGCATACTTCCCTCCTTGTAGATGCAGTTCCATTGAGGACTACACGTTGAGTGTGGTTGGTCAGCCAGTTATGAATCCATCTGGTGGTGATGCTGTCTAACCCACATTTTTCTATCTTATCAAATAGCAGGTTGTGATCTACTTTCTCAGTTTAACATTTTATTGAGTTATAAAATATTGTAAAATATAAAATACAAAAGTAAGTAGAAAGAAGAGATGTGAGGAAGGATAAGAAAAGAAAAAGAAAAAAACATTGACTTCCGACTCTCTGTTGCAGTAAAATAATGGTCTACTTTCTCAACTGGTATAGCTAATGGCAAGGATTGTAGAACTGTAGTCCAAAACATGTGGTGCCTGACCTGTAAGTTTACATATAGAAAATGCATTAATATATAAAGTTTACATGAAAAAAGCAGCATTGGTGGGTGAGGGAAAAGAGAAGAAAAAGGAAAAGGAAAAGGAAAAACCCCTCTTCCCCCCCCCCTCCTCAGAGAGAGATGTTTTGGGTTCTATAATCTCCCAGGATTTGAAATGGACACCTAACATTAGAACCATCATTTAAAAAGCACAACAAAGACTGTTCTTCCTGATTCAACTGAGGAAGTTTAGGCTGCCCCAGGAGCTGTTGATATAGTTTTACAGAGGAATTATTGAGTAGGCACTTGTACTTCTATAACTGTCTAGTTTAGTACAGCAACCAAACAGGACAGATACAGACTCCAACAGATAGTTAGGACTACAGAAAGAACAATTGCAACCGGCTGCCTTCCATAGAAGACCTGTATATTATGTGGGTCAGAAGGAGGGCTGAGAAGATATATGCAGACCCCTCACATCCTGGACATAAACTATCTCAACTCATTCCTTCGGGACTCTGCTATAGGGCATTGCATGCTAAAACAATTAGACACAGGGATTGTTTCTTCCCTCGTGCCATCACTCTGCTAACACCTAATTCTACACAGTACTGTCTAATGCAGGGGTGTCAAACTGGATTTCTTTGAGGGCCGGATCAGCATTGTAGTTCTCCGTGGGCCGGCCGGGGGTCGGAGATGGGACGAACACCTCCTGCAGCAGTCTACCAGCCAAAATGGGGCGCGTTTTGGCCAGCAAAGTGGTGCAGGAGGCCATCCAGGCCGAAACCGGGGCACAGGGGCCGCACGCAGCCCCGCACATGGCCCCCCACACCCTGTTTTGGCTGCCAGAGGCATCGTGGGCCGGTCCTTTGCTATTTCCAGGCTGGCCCCACAGGCCAGATTTAAGCACCCTGAACGCCGGATTTGGCCTGTGGGCCTTGAGTTTGACACCCCTAGTCTAATGTATATGTATATTTACCCATATGACTGTAATAATATTGTTATCCTTCTTATCTTCTTTACTCTCTGATTGGTATTATTATTGTTATTGTTATTATTTTGCTTTGCTTTGCATGTAAACTCGGAGCTTCTGTACCAGAGATAAATTCCTTGAGTGTCTAATCACACTTGGCCAAATAAAGTATTCTAATTCTAATTCTCTGATACCACGTACAAACAATTGAATGAAATTAAACCAGACAGCTTGAAAGTTCTTTTTGCTTTCTCATTTTGGAAAAAAAAAGAGTGATTAAAATTGTGGCAGAGAATATCTATCAGCTGTCTTTTTCCTTGGTTGTATCCCAGGTGCTGTGTCCATAGCTGTTGATATAAGTTTAGATTTCACTTCCTGGGGATATATATTCATTCCAATTGAGTATGCCACATGGTAAGAATATGTTCACGTATATGTGGGGACTTGAGCCATTGTGGATCATAGAAAGTTTTTTTTCCAGAAAAGTCCTAAAGCTGTCTTCTTTAAGCAGACAGGAATATATCCCACCCTTATTTAGGCAAGCACTCATTATCTCCCTTAACTATGGAGTCAATCCCAACCTGACCAATATCAGTCAGGAAGGGCAAAGACTGAGCAAGAAAGTGGCAGTCGTCATCTCTCTGTAAGCAATCCATATGAACAAAACAAGTGGTTGCCAAGGTTATCTCTTGGGATCTGGCCCAATATTAAGAGTCTAAGTGCAGGATTATCTGTTCAACTTTGCAGAGAATTATGAAAATGACTGACAGTGTAAGCTTCAACTGTTCTAAAATGTCTTGATGGATGAAATGCTACACAGTATGGAAAAGCATCACCTGCTGTGCAGACCCAATGGAGGCAACAAAATGAACACTCTGCTGCATCCTCTGCTACCAAGCAGGATATCAAATGGGTCTTGAGATGAGCTGCACTCTGCATTTGATTTGATCTTGAGACTTCTTCCCCTTCTATTCCACCTGCTTCACTGCGCTCAGCTCTCTGGAAAACCAAAATGTCAATTTAGCTCTACCTATAGGGAAGAGAACTTGTAGGAGCATCAACATCAGTTGTCTGGCCATCTCCCAGTCCTATAAGATGGGCCAGGGTTTGACTAATATCACTGACAAATGAGGCAAGAAACTACCCAGGAATTTCCAGGAAGCATCCAGCTCCATCAAGGCCTGGAGCTGACCATTTTAAACACTATACTACCCTTTCAGAGATATAGAATAGCTGTTTGTCTAAAGGTCATCAATGCTATTGATGAGAAGGAGGTACCCCGGGTGGAGGTTGAGAAAGAAGAGTTGATAACATCCTTGATTGTGAAACCTAAGAGTAGCATAGCACTGAGGTCAACTGTCTTTCCTCCTATTCATGTTGAAGATGTATCCATAAAGTAAAGATGGAGTAAAGATGGACCTTTCCATAAAGGAAGATCAAAAGGAGGGTGCTGTAGTGTGGTGTGACAGTGCTGCAGATTCCGATTTATTGTAGAGTTAAAACAAGTAAATGCAAATAGGTCTTATTGGAATCTTAGGCTGTTGAGAGGGAATGCAAGTAATAGTGCCCTGTCCTTCCCCAGTTTAAGAACCTGTTGGCTATCTGAAAATGACCTGCCTACCTCCCCTCTTCTACCCCCTTTCATTGTTCCATCTCTGGGAGATTAAGCACATCCACTTCCTTCAGTCTTTTCTCATCAGAGCTTTTAATCTAAACATTTAATCACTTTTGCAGCTGCCCAAGGAAACCCTTCTAGCTTGTCAACACCCTGGAACTCAAAAACACTTCGTGTGAAGCAACATCCCCATCATTCTTCCAATGAGCTGTGTCTCTGCTCTATCTACTGAAGATCCTAAGAGAAGAACCTTCCCAATGAGACTCTATTACTTGCTGCTGAGTGTGTCCATGTGCCCATTGCATGAGGCTGGCAACTAAGCAGCACTCGGGTCCTGCCAGCCCCAAGAAACTCTGCTTCCCTGGCACTTTTGTCAATCCAATTTGATTTTCACTGCTTCAGCCCCCACTTAAAGGCACCTTCACCAATATTTTGCATTCTCGCCGGGGAGGCTGCTTGCTATCCTCCCCCCCCCCCCCCCCCCTCGCTCTCTTTCCCTTTCCCAGAATTGTTCGCTGGCAGCTCTCAGTGACTAGTCCTTCTCTTCCCCCCCCCCCCCCCCCCCCCCCGTTCATCTCCCATTTCAGTAACCTTGGGAAAAGCCAACGAAGACATAATGCTCCTATGTTTTGCAAAATACACCAAGTTTTCATTTCTCTTTTGCTACTAAAGGAAGAAGAGTTGCTAGTGTGTGTGATACACATACAAAAATGGGTAGACCTTTGATGGTACTGATGCAGCTATTTTGTGGTTTTTGGACCATACCCTGCAGACACCCAGGTTTGCTAGTTGTTTTTAAGAAGCATTAAAGATTTGGGGGGGGGGTTAAGGAGAGAGACAATGATCAGTCAAGCAATGTGTTTGGAAACCTCAGCTGCTGAACATACCATGGGGAAAAGGTGAGTTGACTTAGTTTCTCCCCAAATACATATTGCAAATGGAAGTGATGATGATGATGATGATGCAACAGACCTGTACAGTAGTATTGCCAACATTTAGACAACGCCTTTTTTGTTTTTTGCAGTCATGTTCAATGGTAATTTTAGTATGACTTTCCAAGCAACGTTATCTTTGTTATTTGTGCTTATTTGTTGTTGTAAATTACTTTGTTTGCGACCACTTTGCTTAATGATCAAATTGTCAGTCCCAATTGTGGTTGCTAAATGAGGACTACCTGTAGCAGCCCTGTTTGGATCCAAAGCCACTAAGAATCAGGGCTAGAGAGCTTCAAAGCCCAACGTGCAGGCACATTAGTGGGAAACTGATCTATTCTCCCTTCCAGTGATGCTAGCCAATGACTGGCATAATCACAATTGATAGGGAAGTTAACGGAGAAACGCTGTAGTGGAGAACAAGTTAGAACCCCTTCTAGACAACTTAGAACTACATCGCCTTAGAACCGATCTAAATGTAGTTCATAAAATTATCTGCCACAATGTCCTACCTGTCAATGACTACTTCAGCTTCAACCACAACAATACACGAGCACACAATAGATACAAACTTAATGTAAACCGCTCCAAACGCGACTGCAGAAAATACGACTTCAGCAACAGAGTGATCAATGCCTGGAATTCACTACCTGACTCTGTGGTTTCTTCCCCAAACCCAAAAACTTTTAACCTTAGACTGTCTACTGTCGACCTCACCCCATTCCTAAGAGGTCTGTAAGGGGCGTGCATAAGCGCACCAGCGTGCCTACCGTCCCTGTCCTACTGTCCTATTGTCCTCATCTATCTGTATTCACTTTGATTATGTTTATGTTTATACCTATACCTGCTATCTTGTACATGTTTGACAAACAAATAAATAAAATAAATAAAATAAATAAAAATACATGCATCCAGTCTCTAGAGACTTTCTCATCTTGTTCAACCCCTCCATCCTCCTCCTACATCTGGCCTTTTTGACAGAGGAACAATCAACAAATTGTAAAAGTAAAAACTTCCTTTTAAACTCATGTTTAGTGCCATGCCCCCCCCAAAAAGGTTATATTTCCTGAATTGAATCATACCAACAAATTCCAACACCAGTGCACTTATAGTTTGATGGAAAGAATCTGGTTGGGTCAATGTCAGCCTTGCAAAGCAACTCTGATGTGAGCACCTGATTCTTTAGGGCAAGGAGGAGAGTCATTCGGACAACCTTGTAGAGAACTCCAGTATTATTTCCCTTTTTTTTTCTTGGATAACTTTCTCTTTAGGAACCACCTTTGGCCAAACTGTTGACTTGATTTTAGCAGCAACATATTTGTGATACATTCATGTTAAAAGAGGGTGGGGTGGGGTGAGGAAAGTAACAAGAGGGGAAACTGAGAATAGATACCTAATCTGTGCTGATAATAGTGTCATAGTTATTATGAGATAAAAAGGGATATACAATAAATAGCTTAAAACAATCTTAAAATATATTGATGGTTTTTTTAAAGTAATATCTAATATATGTCATGATAACAAACGCATTTGGATTTTGATCGGGTTTGGACACTGCAGCCAACTGAAACCCTTTGATTAGGGTTCAAGATTAATTCAGGTAGTCCTTGACTTACATCCATTCATTTAGCAATAGTTCAAAGTTACAATGGCACTGAAAAAGTGACTTACGATCATTTTTGACACTTGCAAGCATTGAAACATCCCCGTGGTCACATGACACTTGGCAACTGATTCGTATTTATGACAGTTGCAGGGTTCTGGAGTCATGTGATCACCCTTTGCCACCTTCTGACAAGCAAAGTCAATGGGAAAGCTAGATTCACTTAACAATTGTGTTGTTAAGTTAACAACTTCAGTGCTTCACTTAACAACTGTGGGAAGAAAAATCATAAAATGGGACAAAACTCACTTAACAACTGTCTTGCTTAGCAACTGAAATTTTGGGCTCAATTGTGATCGTAATTGTACCTGTACATGAAAATACCGTGTTTCCACGAAACTAAGACCCAACTGGAAAATAAGCCCTAGCATGATTTTTCAGGATGCTCGTAATATAAGCTCTACCCCCCAAAATAAGCCCCAGTTAAGATCGTCAGCCAGACAGATGCATTTAGTACCGTATTTTCCCCAAAATAAGACCTAGCCAGAAAATAAGCCCTAATGTGTCTTTTGGAGCAAAAATTAATATAAGACCCGGTCTTATTTTTGGGGAAACACTGGTATGCAGTAACAGGAACTAACCCAATTTACATCTCATGAAAACAGAATTCTTTCCATAGATTCGGGCTCGCATTGACGGTTGGAGGATTCCTGAGCCTTTAAGGGCAACATAGATATTCAGCTGCTTAAACTTTTCTAATATGGAAAGGTCTATAAAACAGGTTATGGCACCCAGGCTGTTATTGACTGAGTTCAAAAGAGCTAAGTGTTGCCAGATCTGATTAATTCTTGGATAGGAAAACAGCAAGAAATCCTAGGATTAGAATGGACTAGAATGGGAAGTGAAAATAAAAGAAATTCTAGAAAGAAAATACAGCAATCCAAAACTACTTCTATACTGTTGCCAAGAAAACGACATGGATTTCTCCAAGTAGTTAGCAGGAATTGAGGTTGTTCCAAAGGAGACTTTAATTTCTCTATGCAAATACATAGCATACATTTATTTTGCATACTTTTGCATCTTGTGATTCTTGGCCGGTTTATGACCATAATAAAATACAATCAAATATAAAACATAATTATGGCAAAAGCTTTATCTGCTTATATCCTGCCTGACAGACATCTTAGTATTCCTCTGAACAGCCTCTGTTTGAGAAGAAGGGGTGAGCCCAGGCCCCAAATACGCATTTCCTATCCCTATCTGAAACTTGCTAGGAAAAGATATCCAAATCATAGTTAATGGTCCCCAGACCTAGGCAAAGTTCTCTGTAATGAGATGCTGCATCGCATAGCTGTTTAAATACAATAGCTATGCTATTTATATGCATATAATGCAACATTATGCAAGTATTTTTACTTCAGCTAAAGCGGTTTTCTAAATTCATTTTCACTTTACTAGGCCTGCAAAATCAGAGGGATCGATGGATGGATGTGGAAAAAATATAAGGATTGCTAGGAAATAGCAGGTTAAGGATTTCGGGACAGAACGATACACTTTCTGAAGTTGCCCAAGAGCGTCAAATAAGCTGCGCTGATAGAAGAAGTTAGTTAGAGGTTGAGCTGAAACACTAGAGCAAAAATAGCAAAGAGAACAACGGTCAGGCTGTGGTTAGCCAGCCTGAATTTCTATGATTATTGTCGGGAGAAGCAGCAGCTTAGGAATTTAGCTGGTTATACCGCTTGTAGAAGGAAAACAAGTCTCTCTCTTTCTGAGGAAGATGACACGGCTCTACCACTTGGTGATTGGATCCCTCTTCTTGGTTGGAGAAAACCCCCAGGGATAAACAAGAGACTGGGTAAGGGTGGTGGTTAATGTATCCTTGGGAGAGGCACTGGTACAACTTGTCTTAAAAGAAGCAGCTGTGTGTCTCCTCCTCAAGAAGTCATCACTTTGTCCAGCTATTTCGGAATCTACTAGCCAGTCTCCCAACTTCCCGTTTTGCAGGAAGATTACAGAGAAGGTGGAGGGCTTGCAGTTGCAAAGAACTGTGGATCAAGCAAATTATTTGGATTATAATGTTATGAATCATAGGATGCTTCTTCTGACTTTCTTCAAGTGTTGGGAGTATATGGCACTACTATTCTGGAATGGTTGTCCTCCTTCCTGAGTGGTAGTTCCAGTAGGGAAGCAAGGCTGAATCCTTGAACTCTCCATCGTGGAGTGCAGTATAGCTCGACCTTCTCTCCCCTTCGGTTTTGCATCTACCTAATCTGATCCATGAAGCCACTTGGAGAGGAAATTGATTAACATGGGATTAATTATCCCCAGTTCGACTTCTTGAGAATGGTTGCATCGCTGTCTCTTTCAGGACAGGTGACACCATCCCTTTCCTAAATACGCATTAATTACTGCCTTATCCAGCTTCCTGTTAGCTCTCTGAAGGCTTTCACCAACCAGGAAGAAGAGAGATACAATGCTGGAGCTGATGTTGCAGAAAACCCTGTCATCTTCCCCCAAAAGACAGACCCTTGTTTGCCCTCGAGAAGAAGTAAAACCAGTTAAGTGCTGAAGCTGCTTCTTCTCCTACACTAATCATAGAGATTAGACTGACCACAGATTGGCCGTTGTTCCCCTTTGCTATTTTTTGCTCTAGTCTTCCAGTTCAACCTCTCACTACATGAAACCACTGGGGGAGGAAATCCACTGGTATGAGATTAGGTATCGTCAGTATGCTGCTGTTATCCAGTTATACATCTTGACTTCAGACTGAACAGGAGATGCAGCAGAGGCTCCATCCTAGTATCTGAAAGCTGTGAGAATGAGGATGGAATAAGTTTAGGCTTAACCTCAGCAAGACTTAGAGGTTGTGGGTATGGAAACCAACAACAATAGCAACAACGAAAAGCTCATTAAAACAAAACAATGATGGACAGGAAAAAACAAAGAAAATGCAGAACCACTCAAAATTGACCAAAACTTAGTTTATACATTAGCCTTTCTTGCTTAATTTAGTGATTTTGGTTGGGCATCTTTTCTTGCTTGCAAAAACATTGAAAAAGGAATAAGACCAGTTTCAGATATAGATTTTCCTTGCCTACTGGAGTATCACCTGGCCATTTCCTAATATTTCAACCCATCACACACTAACTTGATAGAGGAGTAAAATCTAAGTAACGGTACTAAGTACAGAGAAGAAAATATGATCAAACTCAGTGGAATGTTTTCATCTATTGTGCTGCTTCTCCAAGCCTCAACTAATGCCAGATTATCCTAAAGTTGTATTTTGAAGAGCTCTAATAATTTATAGCCAGCTTTCAACTTTCAGACTTCCATAGAACAAAATACACACATCCTGTGGTCTGCTTGTGTAATCCTGGTGGTGTGTTTTTGTATTCTCCTGCTCGAGCAGAGGTTGGACTAGAAGGCTTCCAAGGTCCCTTCCAACTCTGTTATTCTGTATTATATAGGCTCCAGGTAGACTCTGTGGCTTGACTTTCAATGGCCAAAGCCACAGATATCTGTAGGGACAGATAACAATCCTGAAGGGTGTTCCCTAATCCATTCCTTTAGCACTTTCTCCCAGATAAAGAATGCTTATTATTCTATTTGAAAAAAGAAAGTTGTGTCTTTGGGAACTCTGTAGTTTACCAAAAGGGGGAAAATCTGCCATAGCATAACTGGCCCTCCTTGATAGTAAGGACTGTATAATTTACAGCCTTTTCTTTTTCAACACACAAATACCAGATTACACGAAGAGATATTTTGCCGCTGTATTAGAGCAGACCCAGAAGAATAAGTTAGAGGGTCATTTCTTCCAGAAAGATGCAAAGCATAACTTGGGAGAACAAGAAGACTTTTATGGTTTCTACTTTTGCTGCAAAAAAAACTAGAAAGGATTTAAAATTGTAAGGTTTTTTTTCTTCCACAAAGAAATATGTGGTGGATATGGACCTAGATAAGAAGTGTTCTACTTGGATTTATTAGAGATTATTGCTTTCACCATTGTATTCCATCTGGCCCTGCTGGATGGAATGGATCCATCCAAAATATCTACTAAGTGTGAGGTTGCTGATTCAGAGGTTACTCTATCATCGTATCTGTAGCTGTGCCTATCTCCACTTATATATTCAAAATATCCCACTGAATTCAATTAGCCTTCTACTTGAGCAGATAAATATAGGATTGCTCTAAAACATTTTTTTAAATGAGCATAATTCCCTTAATGACTTTTAAAAACCATAGTGGACTAAGAAATGTTTTAACCAAACAATTAACCACAAAGCGTTTTAAGCAAATAGCAATTAAAAGATCAGGAGGTGAAATGCCACTCAGTGTTAAAACACAGAGGACAGAGAGGTAGATTGTTTTAAAAGCTCGATATTAAAGGCATTTTTTTTCATTAACCTGCTATTGCACAGGCATTTTAATAACATCAAAATATAGATGAAGATGATGTTTTGATACAGATTAAAAGACTGATGGAATACGCTGGTAAAATAGGAGACAGGTAGTCAGTGACAATGGGATGAAGGGAAGCAGATGCAGTGTAACAGGCTCTGCCCCCCCAAACCCCCATCCCAGAGGGTCTGGCATATATCAAAACCACCTATCTTTAAAACCACGGAAAAGTGCTAAGGCTGCTCAGGCAACAGAGTCTGTGTCCTGGCCAGATATTCCCACTATCCCACAAAAATATTTTTTCTGCCCCCCCCCCAACAGAAAAGGAAAGGAAAGGAAAAAAGAGGAAGGGGGAAAGGAAAGGAAAGGAGGAAAGGAAAGAAGAAGGAAAGTTGATGGATATGTGATCAATGATGACCTTACCTAGATGACTTGGAAAAAAGGTGAATTGATAAGGTATAACAATTCCAAAATAGATTCTAATGGAAGTATTCTTAGAGCTACAGAGAGTGAAGGATCTTGCATATCCCACCGATCAGGATCCACTGGCAGGATCTAGGAGAAGGGCCTTCTCAGCTATATACCCCCAGAGGTGAGGCAAGCCCCCACTTTTCCAGTTTTTCAAAAGAGTCTTAAATCCTTGTTTTGTCAATTAGTATGGGGGTCTAAAACTATAATGCAGCTCTGGGGAGGGCTGGAGACCTCCTGAGGACACTCCCGCTACCTTGTTAATCTCCTAGCCTTTGAATTTTAATCTAACTCTTTATTTGTAAATTTTACCTTGTTTTTAATCCTGTTTTTAAGCTATGTTTTTATTTGTGTATTTATGGTTTAATTATGTTGTTGTAAACCACTTAGAGTCACTTAAATGAGATGCGTAGGGTAGAACTTAAACAAACAAACATCACTGAGCATTCCCTTTCCCCCTTACATAGGAACAGTAAGCATTGGTTTCACAGGATGGCTGGATACATACTGAATAAAAACAGCAACATAAAGCATTATGCACAAGACAATGTGTATTTCAAATAAATTATTTGTTTGTTTGTATCTTGCCTTCATTACTTTTGCAAATAACTCAATAACTTTTGCAAATATCCAACACACTCTCCTCCTCCTGTTTCCCCCACAACAACCCTGTGAGGTGGGTTAGGCTGAGAGAGAGTGACTGGCCCAAGATCACCCAGCTGTCTTTCATGGCTATGGCCTCCCAGTCTTAATCATCACTGGTGTATGTATGTACTGTATGCTGCAAGCACAGAAAATAGTCCTAGGGATTTATATTCCTGTAGCATCAAACTTTAATATCTTAGGTTAGACTAAGTAACAGACTTCCAAGAGTGCAAGAAATATATCTCACCATCCTAAAAAAAATGGGAGATATGAACTTAGCTATTCCATTCCCAATAGAAGGGGCTGTCCATAATTCTGTTTTAGTCCTCCCGGTTATCAACAAGAGCAAAATAAATTATACAAAATAATAAAATGCTACAAATCTACTTAATTATGCAGAGTTCCAAAGTATACCCAAACTGATTATAAAATCTCTAGATATTGTCATATTTTTAATCTTTGAAATTCAATTGTGGAAAAGAATATCTGGAAATTTATTTACCGGCTTTCTCCCACCTAATATCATCTCAATGTATTGGATAACAATTCCCTTTATCAGTTTCTGGGATGTCAGAAGCTGGAGACCAACATATCTGAAGGGCATGTTTAAATTACTATTTTACCCTTAGTTCTTTCAATCCATGCTTGCACACAATCATGAGAACACGAAGCCTAACAGAAATATGGCATAGACCTTTCAGACAGTTTTATGATTTAAAAAACAATAACAACCTCCTGGTTGCTCCTGTGCAACTTCAACCACACTTCCTGGAAGATTATCTTCAAAGGACCACAGAGAAGATAGGATCTGACTAAACATATAAACTCCATTTCCTTGGAAAATAAAGAAGAGGGATAACTTGTTGGTTTGGAGTATCTTATCCAAAGACTCAGGGAGTAAAGTAGAGGCCAACTAGGAAATAGCTAGAGCTAAAATAAAAAAGCTCAATGAGATAGTTAAGTCCTGGGTCAGAAGATGGCATGTTCTCAGGAAGGGGTTCTCCTGAAAGGGAAATAAAGCATAAGATTACGGTCTCAATATTAGAAGTGAAGCCACGTTGTTAGTCACTGAAATAACAAAGTTAACACTTAGATGTTTTGGATACATAATGTAAAGGCACATATCACTGGAGAAGTCCTTCATGCTAGGCAACTGCAAAAAGAGACCACAGAACACAAGGTAGTGAGATAATCTCACTGATGACACAAGCATGAGCTCAGAAGAACTCAGACAGAAAACCCTAATGAATTCATTGGGTCATGAAAGGTCAAAACTAACTGAATGGTGTAAGAGCAAAAACTGGTAATGCTGCAGTAAGATGGATGGTGATAGATGGCGAACAACAGGCAGAAAATCTTCTAATTCCTTGCTGCCGTTTTGTGGTCATCAGGATTTTGGTAGCCCACGTTTGGTAGCTCAAATCAATGGGGCAGGGAGGAGAGGAATGTGACTTGAGTGGTTACTCCAGTTGGTGGGATTACCCTGGAGGGACAAACTCCTGATCCTGTTCTTACTCCCTATCACGGCAGACATTAATTATCTTCTCCAACATCAAAAGCTCCCCCCCTCCACTTGTTGAGTGACTCAACAGAGGGCCTTTTCTTCTCTTTGCCACTGGGCAATTTCCTCCCTTGGGTTTCAAGGGCAGTTTTTGCCCCCCAGTGAAATACAAAAAGTGCTGACACAGGGCCTTTGTATCTCTTCTGCTTGTTCAAATTGGGCTATCTTTTATTTCCATTGATTGGAGCCCTCCCCTCCCACCCCCAATCGCATGCATTGCAAGACAAGCCTACTGCAAGAGGCTAAGAAGTCCTGTTCTTGCTCTGTTCATAGGACAGAGCGGCCTGTGAGATATGATTAAACAGAATGACACCCGAGCCGTTCTGTAAGAAGGCTTTGTTACAGCTCCAGGGAAGGGCAAAGAATGCACTGCAGTCTAACTATTGAGGGACCAAAGACATAGGAAATGTTCTCTCCCTATACAGACTGCTGTTTATGCTTCACACCCAGCTTGGCTCCTTCATTTCCACAGCTCAAAATGCAGAGGGCTGGGCTTTTGACTGATCTATCTACTGTCAAACAGTTGTCCTGATGGGTAGGAATTCTGCTAGTTTCGCCCAGCATATTTGAAATGGAATTAACAGAGAGATAGAATCAAAATGACATGAAGTGTTAGTATCACTTTATAATGCCTTGGTAAGACCACACTTGGAATATTGCATCCAGTTTTGGTCACTACGATATAAAAAAAGATATTGAGACTAGAGTGCAGAGAAGAGCAACAAAGATGATTAGAGGACTGGAGGCTAAAACATATGAAGAACGGTTGCAGGAATTGAGTATGTCTAATGAAAAGAAGGACTAGGATAACATGTTGGCAGTCTTCCATTATTTGAGGGGTTCCACAAGGAAGAGGGGGGTCAATCGACTCTCCAAAGCACCTGAGGGTAGGACAAGAAGCAATGGGTGGAAACTAATCAAGGAGAGAAGCAACCTAGAACTAAGGAGGAATTTCCTGACTGAGAACAATTAACCAGTGGTACAAGTTGTCTTCAGAAGTTGTGAATGCTCTATCACTGGAGGTTTTTAAGAAGAGATTGTACAACTATGTGTCTGAAATGGTATAGGGTCTCCTGCAGTGGTGAAATCTAAAAATTTTCCCTACTGGTTCTGTGGGCGTGTCTTGGTGGGCATGGCTTGTTGGTCATGTGACCGGGCGGGCATGGCTTGTTGGTCATGTGACCGGGTGGGCGTGGCTTGGTGATCATGTGACTGGGTGGACATGGCATCAAAAACCAACTATCACACTTTACACAAAAATAACACAAAAGCTACACAACTGACTCACACACAATGCAGGAGCAGCTGGACTTCACACAAAATGGCCCCTGCAACAAGCAGGAACCTCAGAGAGTCACCGTTCTGGTGGAAGAGGTAGTAAAAAATGCTTTAAAAAGTAAAAAAAAAAAAAGGTTCATCAGCTGTAACAATCAGCTGTGCCGGTCGTTGGAACCTTTTTTTAACTTTTTAAAAGCATTTTTTATTACTGGTTCTGCGAACCGGAAGCATTTGTTATTACTGGTTCGGGCGAACCGGCAGCATTTGACCCCTGGTCTCCTGCTTTAGCAGAGGTTTGAACTAAGGGACCTCCAAGGTCTCTTCCAACTCTGTTATTCTGTTATTATTGGAAGATTGGAAGAGGCTCATCTATAGCATGATGATCTCCCTTCCTTATTTGCTTGGAAGTCAGCCTCATTAAATTCAGTGGGCTTTGCTTCTCAGGAGCCACTTTTACTTTTGGCAAATCATAAAGGCTTTCACTGGCTGAAACACTTGATGGCTCTTTGCCACTTCCAGCATTGGAGATATCACCATTTCCTTGTTGCTGGAGAAGATGGATGGGAGGGGTGCTTCACTCATTTGTGTTTGTGGGCATCTGGAGGCATCTGGCTGGCAAGCAGGAAATTGAATGCTAGACTAGATTGCTCTGATCCAGCAGAGCTCTTCTTTAGAATCCTCTCTGCAGAAATAAATACCCTTTTCTGTGTCTCACGGTATAAGGAGATTTCAAAGGTTAGCCTGTTATATAGGAGCACAGTGGAGAAACACACAGAATGAGAAGATTGGTTCAACACTTGCTAGGCTTGGGAATAGTTCATCCTTGCTGTGTTAAATTGTTGCATCCTTCACAATTATTAATAACTGTTAATTGTTAATATGCAGGAAGTTTTTCTTACAACTTATAACCTGCAGGCAGTGGAACAGCATGCAACAATATCAAACTTTCTCAGCTCTTATCTATAACTGACTAAAAGACATGATCAAGCATTTATAAGTAAAAAATCTGCAATGCTACAGATTCAAAGATTCAAAGCTTTATTTCTTTGCCTCATTCCAATGACTCATCTCTTTGCAAAGTATCTGCAGCAAACACCTAAAAGAGACTTAAACAAATCACCTTAGGCTATTGGTTGCCCAGCTGGAACAACTATCTTCTCTCTCCAGTTTTGTGTGAAAATATGGCTTAGTCTTCACAGTTGCAAATTGAGAGCCATTGGCTTCTGCAGCTCCTGGAACTCCAGTGACCCCATCCAGGTGTAGATTACATGGCTGAATTACCCTGAGGTTGAATTTCTCAATAAGTCAGATCTGCTTCCTTCATTCTGAGCTTCATTTTCTTTTAGAGAAGCAACCCACACTTTTTGAAACAAACTAGCTCAATTTTTCCATAAATACCTGTACATTCATCTGGGAATAAGTTGGTTAAACTGTATTGCCCAAGATAAGAACGGTCTTACTCTCATCTCCATGGCTGCTTTTCACAATACCTGCTAGCTCTTCTTTGTCTACATGAAAGCAAACTCTGCCCAATGGGCTTTTCTGCCTCCTTAAGTTCAAACCATATGTCTGAACTATCCACCTGTTTAGACCAAGGCTCACACCTGGTTTTGTTTCTGGAAATGATGGATCGCAAACAATCAGATTTCTCCACCAGCATGTTGTAATCTGATGTAACCCAGGACATCAGTTTTGAGAAATCTGGGCCAATGGTTATTATCATTGAAAGGTTATTGAATGCTATTGTCAACGTTCCGACTGATGAACCCAACCAGCTATTTTGCAGAAGTGGAGGGAATATGGGAATGGGAACATGTTAGTTGCATGTGACAGGAGGGGATGGGGGGAACGGAAGCAGATTTCCAATATAGACTGGACTACCTGTGGCTGAACAGGATGAACCACTTGCAGCCTTTGGGCTGATTTTAAAACTCACTCACAAGACATCAGTCCATGCTTCTAGTATGTATGTCCTCCTTTTTCTGTCCCTTATTGGAAAGAGGAATAGAATAGAATAGAATAGAATAGAATAGAATAGAATAGAATAGAATAGAATAGAATAGAATAGAATAGAATAGAATAGAATAGAATAGAATAGAATAG